>JBDFRD010599145.1:0-16438 GCA_039654405.1 Bullina lineata | reverse complement strand
CCCCCCCCCCCCCCCCCCCCCCCCCCCCCCCCCCCCCCCCCCCCCCCCCCCCCCCCATAAAGCCGAACAGACATGCTTTGGGCGATGAGAGTGGATAGGCTTGGCCTGCTGAATAGGGGTGGGGTGGGGCGATGGGCAGAGGGAACGCAGCTTTCCACCACAACTAGGGCTTAACTCTAGAACAAAGGCAGGGCGGCTGAAAGTGTTTCTTGTGATTTAGGCGGCGGCTGCTTAAAAAAATAAAACAGCCGGGGAAGAAGACCGTGTTCTTAGGCGGATTTTTTAGTTGAAAACGGGCTCTTATGTGGACGGATTATACAGGAAAAATTCCATTTCACGAGAATGGCGGGTTCTTTGGCGGATCGGGCTCTTAGGCGGAGACTACTGTATATGGATCTAAAGCCAAATAATGGACACCTGTGTGAACCAGCAACAACAATAATTATGTCCCTTGAATTAATCAACAAAAACTGAATTTTAATTACATTGCTTAGGGTTACAAAGAGTTAAATCTGAAGTTTTAGCAGTTCTTTGAGTAATTTTTTTTTTCTTAACAATGACTGAGATGCATGCCCTGCTTTCTTATTTCCTGATGTAGATAAATCTGAAGTTCGGACCATCTTAAATCAGTACTTTGAGCGATCTTTCCTTTCCATTACTAAGACGGGTGTAGGAGCATGTGTGATTGCTCAGGACTGGAAGGGAAAGCAGTCGCTGCCTGAGATCAAGTTTTTTGATGACATTGGTAAGAATCTTCGTTTTCCTTCTTGTCCTGCTAAGATTCATTAGACAGCAATTAATATATGTACATTTTTGGGGGAATGTGTGTGAGGACTTTAATTAAGAGATTTCAGGCCCATTGAATGGTTTGTTTTTTATAATGAGACATATTTTGTGTGTTTTCGCAATGATGTGCTAGTGTGTAAACGTCATTTCAATAGGAAATACAATATGTTTTCTGAGTCAGCTATCCTTTACGTCAGAAGCGTACTGAAGCGTACTGAACTTTGTTTTCATACTCTTGAGCCCTGGGGATTTTGGGGAGTTTTCAAAAAATCGACCTGACTTTGCAGCTTACTCAAATGCTCACAACATGAGTTGAACATATGTTTCATTCAATAAAACGGACCGAAGTAAGTTACCTTTTTGGTTGTATTTTTAACATAATTTTGAGAAACCACTCCAATTTGGAATTTCTGGAAAAAAAAAGTTTCCCAGTGATTAATAAAACTTTGAAAAATATAACAAAATTCTTCATTTGCCTCATTGTCTCTGTTTGTGGAAAAGAAATACTAAGAACGGAGAAGTGAAGAGTGATGTAGCACGTTAGTATACAGCCCACTGGGGCCAGGTTGAGTCAAGAGCACTGGGATCAAAATATGCTTTAGATGTAGCCTACCTGGAATCACTTTCATCACCGATGTCAAGTCAGATTTAGACCTCTTACTGCGCTTTTCTGTCACAAACTCAGGATTTAAATGAGTATTATAGTTGTCCAGATCTGTTTCAGACCATGAGTCAAAGGCTTAAAAAAAATGTTTCTTCCACGAGATTTAGTTGTCCATTCACAACATGAATTTGAGATAACTTTTGTTTTCAGAAGGAGATGGTTTACCACTTCCTTTGCAAGTCAAAAACTAACGCCAGAAACAAAACAAAAATAACTATCATGTTCAGTACAATTCCCACATGTGCTGTAGGATTTGCATGGCTAGCAAAAAAATTTCAAAAGACAGTCCCACAGGGGGTTCGGGAACTGGAGCGAATGTAGGAATGGTCATCCCACAACTCTTGTGAGATCGGGAGTGACTGAGTTAAACCTGTATTTTCCTATCAGATAATGTTTACAATAATAAAATGCTAATATCTTTTTTTCAGTCAAGAAAACTTCCAGTGATGAGATGCCTTGGTGGAAAGTGCTTGTCATACTCTTGTCAGCTGTAGTGCTCATTTTACTAGTATCATTTATATGCTATCGGTAAGTCCATGAAACTCTATTCATTACAGTCAACAAAATGTCAATAAGCTGACAACTTCTGACTTCTGCTTTTAACCCTACAAGTGTCAATGTTTGTGTGGTGTCACAGCCGACAAAATCGGCTGTAACTGGATCGCAATGTTTGGGTCTGAAATATTTGTTTTTATTACACACCTTCCGGTATTTCACGTAAATGAAACTGGAAAAACCGTTAGCTATCAACTTTCACTTTTGTTTACAAGTCGCAAATTCAATCGAATGGAATTGCACCATGTCCTACTCAGGTGCAGGCTAATCGGGTCTCAGAAACAGTCGAGACTCTATTAATTCGACATTTTGATACGAGACAAATTTGACATACCACACAAGAGTGAGAACAGTGGAAGTAGCAGCGATGATGACAAGGAAAAGGGGGCTACGACTAGGCCTAGATCTAGACCAGGAGAGGATGATGGCGAGCCAGAAGACTGGTTTAGGTAGAGGACTGTACTATATAGTCCTCACAAAGTTGATAGACTTAGGAATGATCCTAGCTTACGTATACAAATTATGCATATTCTGAAAGGAAATTGAATGCCCTACCTGTTTGTGATATTTTCATATGCAAATAACCAAAATATAAACATGTTCAGGGCCAACAAAGTTCAAATTTAATTTTCTTGTGAACAAAAATAAAAATGGATCAGTGTCAAGGTCAAGGTCACACTGTTTGAAATGGTGAGCACTCTTTTGCTCATTCAACGCTCTTTCAGAAAATATAAGTTCTGGGGGTCTCGGTATTTATTTTGTCTTGGTTTCAAGCAAATTTGTAACCCATATGATCCATTTAAGCTAATGCTTTCAATCATCCTAGTAATCATGTTATACATTGTTAAATCTATATTCTGGATGTTTTCTTCGCCAGTAGGCTACCCAGCAGCAAGATCCTTCACTAGCATATCCTGTTACCTACTGTGGACAATTCCTCTTCATATGCTGAGAACTCTTACTTCTATGAGCTCTCTGGTTCATTTTGTACTTGTTCCCATAGTGTTCAGGCTTGTGTCATCTTTAATACACTTCATGACTTCTCTGTCTTTAGTTGAGTGCTTGGTAAAACTTCTAGTTTGTCCCTCAGTTGCCGATGTCTTGCTTGTAGATAGAGGTCAACTTCCTCTGTGAAGATGCCAATAATCTCTCTGTCATGTGTAGGACCTACACAAATATTTTGGGCATACAACCATGAACTGATCATTTACAAATCAAAGGGGGTGAAATCTCCATGGGTCTTCAGTTTCAAGTCTTTGACAGCTTAAACCATCATCTTCTTAAGCATGTTTGGAAATGAATGATAAGCATTTCAAAGTTCTCACTTTTTCCTCTTTGCAACTTCTTAACATCACCCCCAGCTTTCTGTAGACTGTTGCCATTTGTGGAAGTCTTTCAGCACTTAAAAGTACTTGCTATAGAGAATTTGGTCAACTATGAACCAATTCCAATGAGCCGTATAGGATTGAGAGCTTTTTAGGATGTATGGTGTCTGCTACTCAGACGTACAAAAGAGAATAATTAAGACACTACAAATTAATTGGTAGCACACATTATTTTTTCACTGATAAAATAATATTGCACTGTTTTTTAAAATTTGTTTGCAGTCTGTACCGAAGCAAGAAATATATCAAGACTTTGACTGACAAATCCGATCCACTTGTGGACATGTGGATAAACGTAAAAGACTGTGAGAAATATGAAACTGCATCTGCAAAGGTGAGGGGGGATTAAACCTAGAGCTGATTGAAGGGAAAGTAAGCAGAGAAATTGTGCCAATGAAATGTATGCTTGTAAGCTGGAACTAGAGATGTCTTTTAATTCATTTAAAGTAAGCATGGGAGACTATTTCTGGATTGATTTTTGTTTTAAAATTTATAAAGAAACTTTACATTTATGATTGTTGACCCTTCCTTAAAAATACTCTTGATTTAGAATCTAGCCACATGTAAATGTATTTAAGGCTGGTGTGATATTTTTTTACTATCATTTTGTAAGGAAAATGAACATAGGCCCCTAATTGACACAGAGAACCAAAAGTACTTCTTGTCAAACAGAAAAAATGTTTAAAAGATCTTTATACGTATATATGTGTATATCTTATCCTTATATAGCTTATTTTTGCATCCCTTATGGCTTCACTCTATGTCTTTAAACATTCATTCTTTTGTGCATTCTCTTCCACCATCTTGCCAAGTTTGTTGAAGAAAAATGTTTAAACTTAATCCATTATCTCTTGAAAATGGCCATCATTGATAGCTTTGACATTGATTACTCAATAACAGATATTGTCAAACATTTGATGAGTCTTCAGACTTTTATTGAGAGCACTTAACATGTCGTCGCCTCAGTTTACATGTGTCCTATGTCCACTTTTAATAAAATCCAAGTTAAGGCTACCAAAAGACCTTCATTTCATTTGTTGTATTTCCACAAAAGTTGAAACTTGTACGGAACCGTTACATTATGCATTGTGAGCTGAAAAACTGGGTTTACACAACCACCACCATGATTTGAAGCCGACAGCATTCAAAGTTTTAAAGCTTTTCTCTAAAATATGATCCATGGACATGCATCGCTTGTAAAATGAGGCAACGACGTGTTAAGCTAACTCAAGACCTGTTGCAAAAATAAGAAGAAGAAAAAAAAGAAAATTTGATGAACATAATAAACTGAAATTTTTAAATATTTTTGAAAACTGGGACTTTCTTCCCTCTACCATTTCTCATCTTTTGTCAACTATACCTTCAAAGTCTCTTGTTTTTTTGTTTTTTTGCCAGGTGGAAGAAAAAGACATCATACAGGAAAACGGCCAGGAAGAAGTAGTCAAAGAAGTAACTGAGTTCAGTGATTCTGGTCGTGGCTCCATGTCCTTAAAACGACTTTCCTCTGATTGTGGCCTTGAACCTCCTAGCAGCCTGGAGTCAGTGGCAGAGAAAGATGAAGATGCTGAAGGCAGGCATGAGATTTTGGTTGAGGCAGATGTTAAAGACCATGAGAACTCAAGTATGGAATCATCAGACTTCAGAGAGCGAGGACCTTCCCAAACGGATCTGATAGAAAAGATGGGGTTGAAGTTTGCACCTTTGAGCGATGATGATGATGAAGATAGTGAGGGAAGTTTTCACCAGGAATCAGAAGTGATGATTGAAGACAAATTACACAAAGTTGAGCCACCTTTATCAGATAGAGCTGATAAGGATATAGGAAAAACAGGTCTGTGTGGGCCATCAATCGAAGGAGAACAGTCAAATCTGACTTTAGGAATGGACTGTGATATCAGTATGCCAAATGAGAATTCGTCTACTGTTGCATCAACTGAAAGTGAAAAGAAAGAACAACGATTTAAAGAAGTTGACAAAGGTGTGTTCTGTGAATCGTCTTGTGATTCAGGCCATGAAATGGGAACAAGTTCGTCAGATGATGACCAAATGAAATTACTTCATGAGTCAGGCTTAAGTTTTGTCTCTTCCGAAAGAATATCAGAGTCTGTTGTTTGAGAAAGCAAATGACAATGTTCAACTTTCAAAATAAAGGGGAAGAAGGTGTGAAAAAGTAAATCCAGCCATTGATCACTTCACTTTGTTATAATCCATACCTATAGAACATGTTCCTCAATAGGCCTATCTGTTGCCTGCCCTTTAACCCAATGGACAGTTATTGGGTCACTGCAACTGTTTTCGAGACCGGCCTTTTAAAATCAATTCCTGTTACTCACAACTATCTGGGAGTCTATCCTTTCTTTGATATGTTTATGTTGTCATGCCATTTTTTCCTTTGTCTATCTCTCTTCCTGTTGCCTGGTATGGTGCCCAGCAGTATTGGGTTGGATCTTGTAACATATCTGTAGCATTAGCTTATTCTTTATGTTGATGCCTTCTGTGATCTTCTAAAAATAGATGTTTAGTAGCTTTTGGAAGCACCTCACTCTTACCATGGCCTGGATCTTCTTGAGTTCAGCAGTGAGGGTCCCAAGTTTTGCAAGCATATGGAAAGACATGTTGAACCAGCTATAGCGAAAGCTTTTGGATATGAGAAGTAAATGAAGAAAGTGCATTTTATTCTGCTCAGCACACCTATACCAGTGACCAAATTATTTCTTGATGTTCTTGTGCAGATTCATGTAGACTTGATTGAACGTTTCCTTCACCACAGCAACACAGATGTGAGGAGCAAGTTATAATAATATAATATAGTTGTTGCTCTTTGATTGCTTTTTGCAACCAGTAAGGCTGGAGGTATAACAATGCTCTCCCTTTCCTGATGAAACTACTATTTTTCTTCAGTGTGTTTACTGTTTAGAGAGCAGGAGTCTCATCAAGATGAAGAAAGACAAGTGTTTGGTTGGAATTCCTTGCAAATATTATGCACTTACTGTAGGCCTACTCAGCATTAATATTTTTAATTTGTTTGCAACATATGAAAAAAAAACATGATAAAACTGAGTAAAGAAATAATGCTCATTACAAGTACATGACATGCAGGTCTACTTTTCTTTTCCTTCAAGCATTGACTTGCACAGTAATTATAAAGTTTATAAGGAAGCCCTTATATGGATCTAACAAAATCCAGTTATTATTCATTTATCATTGAAAACA
Organism: Bullina lineata; assembly: GCA_039654405.1. Taxonomy (NCBI): domain Eukaryota; kingdom Metazoa; phylum Mollusca; class Gastropoda; family Bullinidae; genus Bullina; species Bullina lineata. The sequence goes on along the minus strand of JBDFRD010599145.1, from coordinate 9,835 downwards.
TTTGGTCACTTCTGTTGAAATCTACTTCTTGTTTAAATGAAAAGATTGTCATGACCTAATCCCAAAATTATGTTTTTGATTTGGAAGTGTATATAGCGCCACCTAGTGCCTCTTTATCCCATAGGTACCCATCGGCACCGGGTGCTGCTTTATCTGGCCCAGGCATGTATCGGCTGTACCGGCACCTAGGCCTACTTTTTTCTGATCTAGATAATTTCTAGACCTAGATACAATTTATTTATTTTCTCAGAGATTTTTTTTTTTCAGCTCTGATGATAAATTTATTATTTACTGTCTAGATTTTCCTGCTAGGGCATCCTATTAGACAATGATAAATTTTGACTGAAATTTTCGGATAAAGACTTAAAGAATATTACTGTAAAGCAATAGATAGATTTAGTCTACGCATGATCGATAGAACTTAAAGCTGAATGGCTTGACAAAGTGGCTTGAGGTCAGGCCTTGCCTGTATTTGTTTTGTATTTTCAACTTTTTCAAAATCAAATTTGAGTCTTCAAAATATTGTATGACCCTCAGATTATCAAAAGATGCTTAGTTATGTTAACAAAAATTAATAAATGTTTAATTTTTAGATCTGTAAGTAAACCTGTGTGTGTTGACAAAAACTGTATTGATGCTAAGAAGCATAAATAAAAGGATTAGTCTAGGGATAGAGCTTGCTGTGTTGAAGAGTGAAGAGGGCCCCAGTTTATTGCAGTGAGACAAGGCAGCCACTGTTAGTCGGTTACTGGTCGATATACATGTAATGAATAACAACTAATGACTGCCGATAATGACTGACCTGGTGCCCACGAGTAGCCAGACTTTATTTCATATCAGTTTGAGGCACCAGGTGCTGATGTAACCTAAATGATATAGGGGCACTAGGTGCCGATGAGTACCTGAATGATATAGAGCCACTAGGTGCCGATGTATACCTAAATGATATAGAGCCACTAGGTGCCGATGTATACCTAAATGATATGGAGGCACTAGGTGCCTGTATATCACTCACTTGCCTTTTGTTTTTTCTTTCCATCCAACAGTTAACGGGTGAAACCATTGCTCAAATAATGATCCATTAATACTCTGATTCTTTGTACACATACAGATGAAGACATTTAAATAACTTCTCAACTAGAATTTGTTGCACATCTTTGTTATTGTACATAAGTGGGGGGAGGGTTGATTGTTTTGAGTGTGTGAACGATTTAACATTATTTATCACTTGTATTTTATCTTATGCTTTGTCCAAATATCGCTGGGGCCTATTATATAATACAAGGTTTGATTGTCCACAATACCCTATTTAATGTTCATGCTCATGTCATGATGCTTAATGAAAAATAAACTTATACAATGTATGTAATGTGTTATATTGCTTTTTGAATTTTGAATTAGCTTTTATGATTAATGGGAAAGAATTGAGTTTGTAATACATGCAGTTAAGTCACATAAAGTGTTTTATCTTATATTGTCACATCCACACTTGTACACGCCTTGTTGTTTATTGCTCAGAACATTTAGAAGTTGCACAGGATCTGATAATTGACATGGCAACTTTTTCTTGAACAGAGAAAGGCTTGCTGGATTTATTCACTTTATTTTGTGTGTTTTGTTTTTGAGCTTATCCAACTCTTCATATATGATTTTCTTGTCTTCACCATTCATACCTGGCCCAGTAACACTGAGTAGAGAGGGAGGAAAACAGGATGAGAAAAGAGGAATTTGAAGTCATAGAAAATCCTTTTATAAAATCTCACTTTTGTTTCTCCATTTTGATGCCTCTAAAAGCATACCTAGCTCTGATTAAATCAATGCTTAATAATTATGTCGTTTATTTTGCTAATGGAACAACATTTTTGAGAGGTTCTTTTCAACATTCTTAATTTGTGTGCAAATTTCTTTCGGTATATGAAGCTTGTCTTAAAAGTTAATGGACTCAAAATGAAACCATATCTTCTGTTTACAAAAATGTAATGATAACATGTCGTGATAAAGTTATTCTTTAAATGCAAAACATTCCTCTTCAACATGTTTAACTTGAAACATCAGCTATGGGAGGACTAGAGCAAAATGGAACATGAAAAGCAGACTAATTCACGCACGGGGGGGGAAAATAAAATGTAAAAAAATCAGAACAAAAATAAGAAAAGGATAGGAAAAGGGAAATAATATTGCTGTAAGTTGTAAGTAAAAAAAAAAAAAAGCAAGTTTTGAGAATCAAAAATCTTTTTATCTTTTTTATGTTTATTTTTTTATGACATTTTAAATAGTTTTCTAGCTGGTCTGTATTTTAGTGATAGTTATTAGATTCTAGTTGTAATGACTTTTTTTTCTTCAGATATTAGGTAACTTTGGCCATTTTTTCACACAAACACACACTGCAAATGGAAAAATAAAGTACTGTACCTTATGTTACAACTCAAATAATTTCAAACAATTATTCATGTTGCTAAATAACACCAAAACAAATATTTTGTTGTAAAAGTTTTTAAAAGAGTCGTATAATGGTTTTTATATTTTCCTTACATTGTATTTTGTAAGACAATCTTAGCTAGCGCCTGTCCTTGATTCAAATATCGCAAAAAAAAAAGTTTTGCTTCACAGCAGAATCATTTTGTTGAGACTTTTTGAATTCATAATGTAAGAATGAAACTTCTTTGTTCATCCTCTTTGCAGCAGTCTGCATTTATTTTACCATTTCAATATTGACTTTCCTTTATCATCACAGCTTCAAAATTGTCTTCACTGCCTCCGCTGACCTGAAAGATGTCTTCACATATTTTTACAGTGAAGAAGTTCTACCAAAAAGGAAAAAAAAAAAAATAGGTGTACATGGTTCAGATTTTTTTTTAATGTTTTTTTTATACCGGGGAAATACTGCATACCAACACTCCCCTATCACTATCATCACACCTAAAATTAAAATGGTCTTCCATGCTTTCCCTCACCTGAACAATTTTTCCACATTTTTTCTTAGTGAAAAAGTTTCACAAACATGCAAACAAGAGCATGATTCAAAATGCCAAAGCAGACAGAAAAGTAACTATTTATACCGGTAGTTAAAAACTCCCTGTGTTTCTGGTGCATGTTTTTGTTATACAGTGGAACTTATATAATATGAGAGCCAATGTTCCATGTACGGTAATATGTCCTGTTATTCCCAAGGTCTTTTTATTCCTGGAAACAGACCCACTTTTTTCATCTGGGTAGTTATGTGTGTACTATGTTACAATTTTAACACTTCTCACACACGTTGACTACTAAGCTGATTTTGAACGGTGTCAGTGGATCAGTGGCTATACGCTATAGCCTACAGTTGAGTGTGATGCATCTCCTGATGCCAGGATGCTTTCCTTTCCGCTAAGTTTCTTCTCCTTTTTTTTTCTCTTCTTTTTCTCTTTCTTTATCTCCCCCTATAATTTTTCCTCTCATCATTTAATTGTTGTGGGTTTTGTTTTTGTTATTGTCCTTTTGCTTAAGAAGACAGTAACTGTCGATACGCTACGATTTTGTTTTGTTTTGTGACGTCCTTAATAGTAGACTCACATCCCCTTACTGTTACTTTTTTTTACCTTGCTTTGTTCGTTTCTCGGTAGCCCCCATTTTACAATTTTAAGGATTTAAGGTCTTCTTGCTGGCCGGTGATTACTTTCAAACCATGACCAGTTTTCTTTTAACTATTTGAATACCAAAATAACCCAGATCTCTAGACAAAGTTGTAATTCCTCTTTCTTTGCCATTTGCTTTCCTCCCTCATTACTATGTTGTCATCATGTATGAATGGTAAAGAAATTAGATATTTTTCAGTTTCTGTTGGACTTTGTGACATTTGCTAAAAACACATAAGAAAGAACTTCTGGTTTTTTGTTGTTTTTTTGCTGGAAATCCATATTTCCTAAATGCGGAAATGTCTCCTTTTTCATTGCCCATCCCGCTGGGACCGGTAAATCTTTTTTTTTTTTTTGCTGGGGGAAAATGAGTGCAAGTGAGCAGGCTTGAAAATTATATATATTGCAATTTAGAAAATATTTTTTCTGAAGTTTATACATGTACATGTAACAATTTTTGTTGCTTGTAGCAGCTGTATTTCGGTCCAGTTTTGACCAAACAAAGATCAGAAAAATCAGCTATACCTGCAGCAGAGAATTAACATAGGCCTACATAATTGTGAGCATTACAAGCAGCAAATTGATTTGTATGGATTTTTATGATAATAATGAGGTTTTTCTGAAATTCAAAGCATTATGATTCACTTACTCAAGATCAGTATCCAATTGTCAGTTCACTTGTGTTTCCTGTGGTAGTACAGTGGATCCCATCACACTGTGCTGGCATTGCCAGAAATGAGAAGGCAAACATTTTGGCCAAGGACTGTGCCAGTCTCACACAGAAATCCAAAAGTGTAAACTATGAAAGTGCAGAAAACCTTGTCATGAGCACATTTATGCTTTGAGGTGGAGGGCACATGTATACCACAGACTCGGACTCAAAGTAGGGGAGGGACCCAAACACCCTTGTGACACTGAATCTGATGAAATGGCAGTCCATTTTCTGGGCAGTGCGTAATGGGGGAATTTGGGGACTGTGAGCGGTGGGATGTGAAAAGGCTAATATTATTATTATTTTTGTTATTCATTCTTGTTGTTATTATAATGGCAGATCTCATGAAGAGAGTAAAAATAAATGTTTCTTATAATGTTTTTAAGTTAATGGCCCGTTACTTAGTCCCATTACTGCCTTTGTAAGCCTGAGGCTAAAAATATGGTGAGTGCCAAGAAAACTCATTAGATCTATTGTGACATTTGCTGGGGTGCTGGGGAATAATTTGAGAGAGAAATCCATGTTGTTCCAAATCAGATAGGCATTTTGCCTACTTTGTGCATTGACTGAAACTTTATAGCATTCTACTTTCTTATTCCTCCTCTTCCTAGTTTTGACCAGTCTGTTTATTGCATTTTTCCTCTTTATTTTTTCTAATCAACCTTTTGTGCTCATTCTAGGTACTCTAAGCTTGGATACATTGTATTCTTGTGAGCAAAAAAAGAGATACAGTTTTTCATCCATCATTAATCTTCACATAGTGACATTAAAGTTATCCCATAGGTCTATGCTGCTGTTATTGGAGTTCAGAGAATTATCGCAACAAGCATGTTGAATGTTGACAGTGGGTTCACTTACAATATAATTGTCAACATAATATATCCAATACTGCTGTTAAAGGTGTGTACCGGTACTTTAAATAATAATTTTCATCATCATGTTTTCATTTGATATCCATCCACTTGGAACACAAAGTAAATTTCATTGTTAGTCCTTGCCTTTCATACTCGTGCCATGCTTCAGTAAGTGCAATTGTTCTCTTATGTACCTAATTAAAACCATTATCTTTATCAGCAGGATAGCTGCAAGTTATAATGTTGAAAAATAATTTATTGTTTGCAGAAAATTATCCCACTAGGACCACAGGTGATTGCCCAAAAAGAGATGAAGGATAACCATTCTTGTGGAGTATTAACCTATCAAGGCTTAGTTTGTAAAATTATTACATGTTCAATGGACATCGTCGGCAATGGGCGAAATAGGTCTTTCTTCAAACAATTTGAAGATATGGTGGATGCATGCTGCCAAAGGAGGAACAAACACTATCTTCCCCATCACATACATGAAACAGAGGTTATGGCCAGCTTATGGTCTTTGATGGAATTACTCGAGTCTAGAGAGCCTGATCATTTCACATAAAAACAGTACACAGTGAAAATCCTCCAACATCATAGCCCCCCCCTTTTTTTTTATAGTAAAATACTGTGTTCATGGTTTGACATGAAAATGCCCCACATCATAGATCTCACAATGGTGCACAAAACGCCAATGTACATGTAGTCCATCCCTGGCCAGGTGTAAGAAGTAAGACTTGATGAATCCAATCGAGCAGGTTTGACACATGATTGGATGAGTGATACAAGCTCTTGATCCACCCTCTCAAAACAACCATGAACTACCCATAACAAGGTAGTTGTAATATAATTCACTCCGTGTGACACGAGTGCACAGCAGTGATGAATGTAGCATGAGTGCACACAAGATGTTGACTTCGTGTGATTTTTTTATTCGACTTCCTTTTAGTTTTAGACCATATGATCTTTTATTTTGAACATCAAATCGAGGAAAGGGGAGAGCAACATGTCTCTAAACAAAAGCCTTGTTTCCAGTTGCTGATATTGCACTTTGTTGGTGTAGCTTTCTGTAAAGTTAGTTCCTTAAAGGCCAATGAGGCCCATAGAGCCAGAGCTTATCCAGGTTTCTGTAGCATGAAGCAGAAGACATGATTTTTACTTTATCTCCTAAACAGGACGCTAGTCAGCAGTCTGTCATAGGTTTACTTCCCCAGCAGAATATGCCGGTACCCAATTCGCACCCGAGTCGGGAGAGGAAAAATGCTGTAAAGTGTCTTTCCTAAGGTCACAAGACAGTCATCTCCCGGATTCGAACCCTAGACCCTGGGATAAGGAGTCCAATGCTCTAACCATTCGGCCACTGCGCCACCTTCTGTGAACTTCAGTGTATACTTTCTTTTGTCTGCATAATGAGGAAACAGTTCATCAACACATCCCATTTGTGATTAAAGAAATCATAACAACAATGAGAGCTGATATTCATTTAACTGACTGTGGTATAATTAATTTATTTGATTGAGGACATCAATAGGATTCAGGGCTTTAACATGAAATTGTTATTTTTTAATGCAGTCACTATTTTGTCAGAGCTTTGGTCAAATCCTGATGGTGACTAATGTGACTGTGAAGTGTATTTGAGTAAAACACTGAACATAAATTTGTTCTCTCATTACTCAGTTGCAGATTGGGGTATCAGCATACTATGTTGAGGTAGCGTTTTGTTCAGAAAGTGAGCTTTTATTACCATCTGTCATTCTGTTTCACTTCATGTGTTGAAATGCCTTAAAAAACATTTTTTAATGAATATTCATGTCATAATTTAAAAACTAATTAATTTCTTTAAATTTCTTGCACCGGTGGTACTGTTCGTTCTTACTTTTAATTGTGCCTTTCTTTTGAAATGTAAAGATTTATTCTTTTAAAGACAAAATTTAAGTACATGTTTAAGCAAATACATGTAATAATAATGTGTACTAACACGTAGTTTTAATTCATGTAAACTTTAATTTGTTTGTTTAACTTGGCTGAAAAACAAATTTGGTGATGATGTTTTCTGATGTGTGAGAGTGATGAGTGTTTGTTGACATGTAGGAAAAATACATTTTACACATGTACATAGAAGGGGTTAAATCTATAGTGCATTGATTGCTATCAGAATTTTTTTCGGAGAAGAACTCTGAAAATCAACAACCAGGTGCATGTGATTTTTGTTGATGAATCCATGAGTGATGAATATGATATTGAAAGTATGATATTGCAGGAATATGTTGCCTTCAACTGATTTCCTCAAGGTAAAGTATGTTCAAGAAAATGCTATAATGAAATGGATCAGTTTATTCAGACTCTTTGCAGTCTCCATCGTTACTTAATCTAATCTAATCCTATTTTTGCAAATTACAATATTACATACAATGTATAATTGACGTTGAACATCTTTTATTTAATCGTAAGGCAGCTCTCCAGATTGATATTTGAAATTTCAATCTTTTATTTTTAGGTTTAAAATGTATACACTTTTCTTTTTCATTTTTTATGTTGGTCCTGCATAATTTATTTCACCACCTTGGACAGCCTGAATTAGAACTTAATAGAAGTAAGGAAAGATTGGGGAATAATAAATGTCTTTTTTTTCTGTGGCGGCACAGACTATAATATGGGTAACTTTATTTACAAGTATATTCGCCACTGGAAACCCTTATCTGACCTGCCTCTGATAAATAGGCAACTAAGAATACTAAGATGCATTGGTCTGTTTTGAGCTAAAGGCCTTTGGAGGCGAAAATAGATTGCAGTTTGATGGATTGAAGACATCAACATCCATTATATCATACTTTAGATGCAGAAATTATAACCCACTCCCATTATGTAGTTTTGCTTAAAATAGAGTCCTAAGTCTTCCCTTATTTACTTCACAATATCTCTGCAATGGCACATCCACTTTCGTTACATTTAATGTCAAATAAAGTGTAAACTCTGATCTTTTAGTGATGCATACTCAAATTTGGCATGAAAGCGTTTTGAGGAAAGAGGTCAGATACATGCGGACAGGAAATAAGCAGTGTGTGGGCCAACATGAAGACTTCCAATACATGAACTTCCATAACTAAATACATGTAAATTATGTAAGTTTTATTCAATTTTTTTTAGATTTTGCCCTATCTTTTTAATAAACTTTATTCTGGAAAATGTTGTGCAAATGTTTCTCTCCTTTGAATGTTGTGTTGCATGTTTCTTGTGTTGTTTGAAAGTCGAATTGAAAGATTGATTATGATCAGAAAACATGTCAAATACATAATGAAATTGCACCCGGAAAGATCACCATATCAACTTGTGTCACAGGTTTCAATATATGCTCAAATGAAACACCCACTCTTGCAGTTTATTGAAAGATCACCACATCACAGAAGTGTTTATGCCTTAGAAAATGTTGCTCTTGTTGGTTATGTGTCTGCTGCATGCTCAGATGGAAAGTCTAAAAGGGAAATTGCACTGTGTAGATCTTTTTCTGCATAAACTTATAAAGTGAGTTCTGATGGATGAAATTGACAACCATACAAGTGGTTGTAAGCTCACTGTCATTGCTGAGTGGTTGAGCTGCACGCAGGACTTGCAATGAAAAATTAATGGGTTCCTGACTGTGCATTATCAGTGTCACCAGTGTGAGGTGAGTACTAAGAAACAATGTATTGTTTAGGAGGTGTTATTATAGTGTGATATTTATTTCACACTCTTGAAACTAAAATAAGCCCCAGCTCTTTAGACCACTTGCTGAAACTGAAACAAGATAACAATTTTTAAGAAACCTCACAGACACACAAAGAATAGGCTTGGGATCAGATGCATAATGTACAAGCCTCGGAAAACTCCTAAGCAACATAATATAATATTAACACTTTGCAGGTGAAATGAAGACCAAAACCCGCATTAAATTTAAATATGGAAAAAAGTTCTACAAAAAACAACAGTAGAAAAGGACACTGAAAGCTTTTGTCATTTATTGTCTATGCTAATTTCTTTTGTTGTTTTTTTTCTATGTTCGTAAGATGGTTCTATACAACTTGAACTTTTGACATGTTTGCTGATCAGTAAGGCATGAACAAGTTTATTTCACAAGCTAATGTGCATCACCCATTAAAAATGTGAGCTCTACTGTACTACTAGTATAAGTTGAGGATATATGTACTTCAAAGTTATAGCCTGATGGGGAATATTGTTAATTTTTAATAATGAAGTCTTTGAGTCCGCAGTTAGGGGATAGTGGCAATACATTGTAGTATAGTTTTTGATCAATCATGCAATCCTCAGCATTGAGGACAATAGGGTTTACGTGGTGCGTATTGTAAGAGGCAACTAAATGGCAAGTGAGGTAGTGGCTTCCAAAAACAGAGCCACATGGCACCCTCCAGGTTGGGGGTTGGTCCACGGTTTAACAACCTTTCCGTACAAAAAAGAAAAAAAATTGGACACAAAAACAAAAGGTCTTGAGAGATGATGGATGCATGTGGCATGAAGCCCCAAAAAAGTCAAAGTAAGTTCCTTCAAGGCCAATGAGGCCCATAGAGCCGAAGCTTATCCCGGTTTCAGTAGCGTGAAGCGGAACAGATGATTTTTGTATCATCTCCTAGACAGGACGCTAGTCTGTCGTAGGCTTACTT
>JBDFRD010599034.1:0-11959 GCA_039654405.1 Bullina lineata | reverse complement strand
ATAGCTAGATATCGGGTATACGGCATATTTATCAGATTCATCATCTCATGTATTTTGTTCACATCTCATGTATTTCAGTTCATCTATCATCTCGTCTATTTTGTTCACATCTCATTATTTCAATTCATCTCGTCTATTTTGTTCACATCTCATTATTTCAGTTCATCTATCATCTCGTCTATTTTGTTCACATCTCATTATTCCAGTTCATCTCGTCTATTTTGTTCACATCTCATTATTTCAGTTCATCTATCATCTCCTCTATTTTGTTCACATCTTATTATTTCAGTTCATCTATCATCTCCTCTATTTTGTTCACATCTCATCATTTCAGTTCACCTATCATCTCGCCTATTTTGTTTACATCTCATTATTACATCATTTATTTCATTTAATTACCATCTCAGTCGCATTGCATGTATCGCAAACATTCAACAAGACTACTCTGACGCCAATGCAAAAGACTCCCCGCCTTTTTTCTTTGCTTCCTCCAGCCCCCCCCCCCCTTTTACCCTAAGAAAAATTAAAAAAATTGCGGGCTGCCGAGAAGCAAACAAAGCAACTAAGTTACTTTTTTTTCTTTTTCTCGTCTTTTTCTTTTTCCCTTTCTTTTGTCTCCCACTATAATGGGTCTTCTCTTCATGTAATTGTTAATTGTTTTTTTTGTTTCGCTTTGAAGACAGTAATTGTCTCTTCATGTAATTGTTGTTGTTTTTGTTTCGCTTTGAAGACAGTAATTGTCCACGCATCTCGATTTTGTTTTGTTTTGTTACGTTCTCACCATTAACCCCTTCGCTGCCAAACTCACAGATCCATGAAAAGGCTTATTTGCTACTGTGTTACTGCACTGGATGATGATTAATTAACATAGCACGTACTTCATTTCCTCACAAATATAAAGAACAAGAATTACGAATAGTTATTTTTAATCACGTTGTACTCACAATTTCATTGATAATAAAACGACTTTTCTAGGATCCAGCTACACATAGCTGGCAGTGAAAGGGTTAAAATAATTCCACCTGACTCTTGCTTACCCTATGGAAGATCTCCTGGTTGGTTTCCATCACTGACTGCTTGCTCACCAGCCCTGTCGTGTTGGACGTCGTCATGGAAACGCAGTTCACGCTGTGGTCAGAGGTCAACTGGGTCAAAATGTGCTTCCGGAGGCTCTTCATGACCCCGTGACCTTGATACTCGGCCTTGACCCTGGCCCCACGGGTGACGAGGGTTCTCCCGCCATCCACAGCCTGTGCAGCCTCAAACCCAATCTGATGGAGAACAAGTGATGGAAGTCATTGTGGAGTTGATGCTAATGGTGGTGGTGGTGGTTGTGATTGATGTGGTGGTGGTGGTGGTGGTGGTGGTGGTGGCGGCGGTGGTGATGGTGGTGGTGGTGGTTGATGTTGTGGTGGTGATGGTAATGGTTGTGGTGGTATTAATGGTGCAGGTTCCTGGTGGTGGTTGTTGATGTTGTGGTGGTGATGGTTGTTGTTGTGGTAGTGATGGTTGATGCTGTGGTGGTGATGGTTGATCCTGTGGTGGTGATGGTTGTTGTTGTTGTGGTGGTGGTGATGGTGGTGCAGGTAACTGGTGTTGATGGTTGATGTTGTGGTGGTGCTGGTAATGGTAGTGGTGGTATTGATGGTGCAGGTAAGTGACCATTTCTCTTCTAGTCACAGCCCGTACTCTTCTCAAACTTCTCCAACTACAGACAGGCACAAAACTAGAGAACCACCCCTGTTACTCACCACACGGCCTTGCATCTCATACACGTAGCAATGCATGCGCGGCTCCCGTACAAAGTTGTGGAACAGATGGGGGAGATAATCTCGCCCTTCATACACGTCGTGGCTTATGTCCATGACCTGGTTGTAGTCATCTCCCCTTGCCTGACGCACCAGTCCAGGAACAGAGCAGGCGGTGGAGCTTGGAGGACAAGAAAGAGGGTGTAACTACTGTAACCCTTTCAGTGTCAAATTTAACGATCAAGGAAAAGCAGTCGTAGTATTTAACAAATAATAAACAAGAATTATTCGTTGGTGATAACAAGATATACACTTTGTTCAAAGTTCACACACACACGTGCTGCCATTTTGTCCAAACCTTCGACAAGACTCTAAAATAGCAAGGTCAAGGTCACAAACAATACAAGGGAAGATAATTACAATTATTAGAATTACTAGACTGATATGAGATTATCTCCCTTAGACAGAAGACTTGGTCATATATTATTCGACAAAGCAAAAGGCAAAGTCCCTTCAAGGCCATGAGGCCTATAGAGCCGGAGCTTATCCCGGTTTCGGTAGTGTAAAGCGGAGCAGATGATTTGTACATTATCTCCTAGACAGGACGCTAGTCTGTCGTAGGCTTACTTCCCCAGCAGAATATACCGGTACCCAATTCGCACCTGGGTGGGGAGAGGGAAAATGGTGTAAAGTGTCTTCCCTAAGGACACAACACTGTCACCTTCCGGATTCGAACCCTGGACCCTTGGATTAGGAGTCCAACACTCTAACCATTTGGCCACTGCGCCACCATAATGGTGATTGACACCCTTTTATTTTGTTGTACTCAACTCAGTTCTGGCCATACATTTCCATTCGTTTTCAGCATTTGACAAGTTTGATTGCAAAAAGAAAAGATAAATGAATCATTTTGTTACGTCTGGGAAGACGAAAAAAAAAATGTTTGTCAAATTTTCTTTTTAAACCAGCATTTACCATAACTAATACGTCTTTATTTTGGTCTTGTCTTCAGGTGTTGAAGTGGGCACAGTGTGGTTGACACGGATCGAGTGCTGTCGTGATGGAATACACAGGTAGGCCTACCTAAATGGTCCTTCTCTTCAAACATTAATTACGGTACTTTACTTCACTTGATCCTTCGGCCAGCATTTTAAATTGTTTGCAAAGATTTCAATGCTAATATTTTGCAGTACTTTGTCATTGTTTTCTGACTCTGGGTGTTATTTTCAACTTGTGCACTCAAGCAAGATGTTAAAGCACTTGAAATGAGCAACTAGACAATTTAAGAATCACTGGTGCTTTTGCAACAAAATATTGCTATCGAGTTTTAGAGAATGAAAAGGCTCAGAAAAATTTAAGTGAACAATGATAGAGATCTATTTATTTTTCTGTGCCCTACTCTTTCTCACTCCCCCTCAGCTTGTGTATGCACGCTTCATTTTGTTGTACACGTTGAATCAGTTAGGACATTGGAAATCAGATATACATGTATAATGGTAGAAACTGCTCTTTCAGACCGACCGTCGCTGGGATTCACGGTGGAGAGAATGGAGCCTACTCCATAGCTCTGTCTGGTGGTTATGAAGACGACATGGATCTAGGGGACTGCTTTACTTACACTGGAGAAGGTAATGAAAGTAGGAAATTTGTGGCTGAGTGACTGGGCTGGACAATTTGCAACCATGAGGTCATATGTTCAATCCTAGCTGTTCTGGCTCTGATGGTGCATCTTTCGGAAATGTTTTACATATTTTCCTCTCTCCATCCAGGGGCGAAGTGGAGACGTGCAAAGTTACCTGGAAAATAAACCTGCAGTAGACTAATGTCCTATTTTTTAGGTGATCAAATATCATGTTCTACTTCATTATTGAAGGCGGGACGAGCTTCAGCTCTTTTGGCCCATTAGGCCTTGAAAGAGTTTTCCTTTTTTTCAGTAGGCCTACTTTACAGGAGGTAGGATAAAATTTGGGCGTAGGGAGGTCTGGGGCACCTGTCATGTTACACAGCCAAAATTTCTCAGAAACAAATGCCGAATTTGTTGTGCTCGCCACAAAAGAATTATAACTCTAGTTTTTGTTTTCAATAATTTTGTTTCAAACAAAGAAAAAAATATAGCAGGAAATTGTGATGTAAAGAAGCATTCATGAAACCATTCCATTGGATGTGCAAAAGTAGTTCAAATATATAACCTCCACCACCACAACCATCACTGAATTTCAGCCACTTGGAATACATGTAATTATGACATGTTTTTGATTTCTTTCCAAACATAAAGGTCATTCAATTTTTTTTCTCTTGTGGACATCACAGCGTCCTACGGCTGATACTTTAGTTTCACTCCGCCGGCCTATCAACGTGTGCGTTCGGCCATGACTAATCGCCGGGTCACTGAGGTCACCGTAACTGTCTTGTTCGCGCACACTTTGTGTCATTACTCTAGTGCGCTTTTTGTTTGATATTCCTGTTATTTCAGCAGGCAAGCCAATGCATAGATAAAACAATACACAGATGATGAACGCATCGATAGAAATGATGAAATTTGGCACACATTAGGTTCGTACATAGACATAGCAACTCACCAAGCGGCATTATCCAGAAATGCGTAGAAGTAGAGTTATAAGGGAAGAATGGTAACTGTTACTGAAATGTTTTGGTTTGTAACAAGGATAGAGTAGCAGAATTATTGTTTCAGTTACTTTGTACTTGTATCAGCTTCTCACATAGATTGCAATCCACTTGGAGAAGATGCGTGTTCCTTACAAAACACATTTTATTCCCTGCGTCCTTGCCTTCAAATGGTGGTTGAGTTCTGTGCCCTGCTCTGCTAGGAAATTCAGCCCGAAACCATATTTTTTAATCCAGGGCACACAATGTTGTTCTAAAATATGTTGTTTTGGAATAATTTTCCCTGGAAACTGGTAACGATACCACGGCATATAAGCATCGATTGATTTTTTAATGGACTGGCATTTTGCTATACTGATACAATCGCAATGGGCTAAAGCAGAGTGAACTTCACTAAATCAGTTGTTGAGTCTGTTCAATGTGTGTTCAACCTGAAAAGGTTCATCTACAATGTCTAGACTATGTGTGTAGGCTAGGCCTACTCTTTTCTTTTGTCTGTGATGGTTTTTGTAAGGTCTTTGTAAACTTCAGCATGGACATATCTGTGGCAATGGTTCCCAATGAACGAGGGTCGAGCGGCTGTGATATGCTTGTGGAGTTACGCAATGTTTTTTCAATATAATGTCTAAACTGTAAGCGATGGGGCCTGTTCTTGGAAGGATCTCTGTTTTGTTTATGGCTGTATTTGATCACGATGTTTTGTTCTTAAGCAGGGATCCATCATCAATCAATGGAGAAACATGAATAATCCTCAACAAATCACAACCATTTCATCCTATTGTCCAATAATGTCGTATCAAGAATTTCTGGATAATGAAATTTTACACAAAGATTATATCGAATTTAATGAAGCTAAGGGTTAAATACCGAGAATTTTCATTGATGCGTTCACCATTTATTGATTGGTAATGAATGAAGTGAAAACAGTAAATTTGTATAAACAAATAGTACACAATATGTAAACGCTCATATCTCCACAATGAATAGAGATAGAGACACCAAATTTTCGCAGAATGACAAGATGTTACTCTACTAAATGGTATCAAGAACTAAATTATGCGGGCATGGGTGGTCTTTTTAAACGGGATTAAAATTACCCGTAAATTGATACGGAAGGAATGTCGGCCGCGGGACGGTGTGCACTCAGCGTGACCGATCTTGAGCTCAGATCAAATGACAATTTATGACCCCTGACTAAGAGAGCGGGTGCGGGCGAAAAAGGAGGCCGTGACATGTTTATACATTGTATGCCAACTTAATTAATTAATTCATTATATTTATAGGCCCACTCGTATATCAAACTGTTTTCCTGTTCCAGGTGGAAGGGATCTTAAAGGCACAAAGTCAGCCCCAAAGGTGAGCCATTAATGGAAATGGAAAAGAAAGTAGTAGAATCTGCTGAAAGTGTATTGTTTTGTTTTGTTTTTTTGAAAACTCATAGAAATCTTAGAGAAGGAGACAGGGTGAAAAGATTGGAGGTGGAAAATCTATGTTTTGTTTTCTTTTCCTGGAACTGAAGATCGCATAATTTCTTGTCTTCTTTAGATTTATTGCAATCACATTATACGGTAGTTTAATGTTTACAATTTATTTTGATCAGTGTCATCAACATTATTTCTGTTTTGTTATCCTTCTTATTCTTTTCAATAAGAATTTTTTTTTGGGTACATGTACTTATTTTGTTACGTTGAATCTGAACGATAAGCTTTTTTTAAAATCTAAGTTTTCTCTCTCCCTCTCCCTCTCCTCCCCCCCCCCCCCCCCCCCCTTTTTTTTTTCTCCCAGAATCTTCGGACAGCCCCCCAGTCAAAAGACCAGACATTGACCAGAGGAAACCTGGCGTTGAGTAGAAACGTGGAAACTGGGCATCCTGTCAGAGTAATCCGAGGATACAAGTTGACAAGTCCTTTTGCACCTGAAGAGGGTTATCGCTATGATGGTATGGCATTTACCCACTTCTTATATTATATATAAGCACCACATTAATCATATATATATATGATTAATGTGGTGCTTGGCTAAATGGTTAGGATGTTGAACTCTTCATTAAAGGGTTATGGGTTCTAATCCTGGACATGCCTGTCTCAATACTGTGTCCATTGGAAAAATAAAAAAGTAAAATTCCTTTAAGGTCTATGAGGCCTGTAGAACCAGAGCGTATCACAATTTTGGTGGATCAAGTGGAGGAACAGATGATTTTTACTTTATCGCCCAAGCACGACACTAGACTGTCATAGGTTTGTTTCCCCAGTAGAACATGCCAGTACCCAATTTGCACCTGGGTAGGGACAGGAAACACGATGTAAAGTTTCTTTCCAAACGACACAACATGGTCACCTCCCAGATATATTCAAATCTTGGACTCATTGGTGGTGGATTTTCTTTTTTTTTCTTTGTCTAACATTATGATGTTGATATATATGTATTTGTACTATTTTTTTACACACTGTTTTTGGCAGATGCTGTTGACAAATCTAAAAATTATGAATGCTGCAGGGAAGCTGAAAGAATAAAAATAAGTGTTGTTACTTCAGGACAGCTCATGGTACTCGTGTGACACTTACATTTTTATTGACAGGTCTTTACACAGTAGAGAAGTGTTGGTTCACCACCGGCATGTCTGGCTATGGGGTGTGGAAGTTTGCCCTGAAACGATGTTCTGATCAAGCTCCATCACCATGGCAGTTTGAAACAGTAAGTGGTGAAGGTAACTTGTGTTCAGGTGGTTGGTGAACTTGGCACAGATCTAAGGAAAAACCTCTGTCTGTCTGGACTTTATTGTGTTATATTCGACCGTAACCCCTGAGTATAGTGTAAGTCTTATTATCTATGATGGGAGATGAGTTGCAGAAACAAAAAGTAGCGATTCTTTGGGTTGGTGGTTTGGCATGAGTGTAGAGGCCCTATTTCTAGTTTTTGAAAAAGACTTTTGTCCAATTACATTTTATAATCATTCATATTTTAGATTGATGGCATATATTGCAGGCTAAATTAATTGCACAAATTTTCATCATATTTCATCAGGTTTTGCTCAACTCTTGAGGATAAGACTTTGTCACTTGAGACGTTCCTATTTTTTGAAAATCAACCTCGGTTGTTGGGTTATATAATAATATAAGTCAAGTAGGTTATGCGCAGCAGTATTATTAGAATTCAACCACAATGCTGGAAGTTTGAACTAGAATTGATCACTGATCATCGAAGTTTCTACAACTTATCCAATCAAACAAAGCGCCTGAAGTGCAGGGTTAATAGCAGAAACTTTGATTGCGCTATTGAGGCAGGTTCTGAATCAGACAAGAAGGAACTTGTTTACCTTAACTGGAGATTACACCAGAAGGCAACAAGGTGGACTGGTATGAGCAGGAGTTCTTTCTGATTTCACATAATTTGTGGACAAATAATTTCAGGCTTCAAGGGTTAAGTTTAGATCTATGATGACGTGAAGACATTATTGATGCAAATGGAAATCACAAGAAAATAGAGCTATCCTGAAGATAACAAGGACAAACTGACTTATTGATGCTAACTTCAAAGTTATCCCTGTGGAGGCCTGTAATAACCACTTCTTTGCGTTGATCAATTGTGCACTTTTCTTTTAAGTTTTAATGTAGTAGCTTGTTTTAAAATGTAATGAGTGTGCATTCCTAATTACATGGAGAAAAAGACCCATTGCTGCAACTTTCTCTTTCTCCTTAATTGAGGCAGTTTTACATCCTATCTTGAACTTACTGGGCCACATACAGTGCTAGAAACCTGGTATACATGTAACAGGATTGCTGGGATCTGCGTTATATCCGATTCCTGTTTTATAGCAGAAAATCAGAGTAAATAATCACAATACAAAAGCCACTCCACTCAAAGCTCCATGCCAGTCAATGCCAGTGATTGGTTGGTTTCATACCTCAGGCCCACTCACAGCACAGTCCAGCCTGCACAGACCAAGCAATGGCTGTGTGTCACACGGCGTACAAAACGTGGGTACTTTAGCCGACCGCAGGTATCAGGCGGGAAGCGCGCGCGATCGTTGGTCCGTGACGGTCATCGGTGTCAATTACCGGTCACCGCGCGCCGCAGCGTTGGTGAAAGAAAAACACATTTTTCTGTGTTTTAACGGGAGGTTATATAACCAACTAAGTTTGATTTAAAGCCTCATTGTTACTCGGATGCAATAAGCAAATGCTGGTTGTAGCTGGTATCGAAAAAAAAAATTGTAATGTTATTTGCTTTAGTTGCAATACACAGTGAAAGTTGCCGTATATTAATGCTGACTCTGTGATTACATATAACATAATAATGACCCATAATTCAGTAATGGCCCTTTGGTTCCTGTTCAAATGCACAAGACATAAACTAGACATATATGTCAATGTACTCACCAAGTGGCATCTCCAGCGCAGTTTTTATAATCCGTACAGCTAGGTCTAAGTAACTACATGTATGTGTTGTCATAATGCGGTTCTTCAATGTAAGCAGTTATTTATGTACAATCTAGTATATAAACACTATTTACATTTTTCAACTGCTTCGCGCTTCACACTTCACACTTCATTGCTGTGTGGAGGGACCGGCTTCTGCATCTTTATTTTCCCGAGATTTTCTTTTTGTGAAGCGCAGCGACGGAGCTATTTGCAACAGATGACTTTTCATGATGAATTCTAATTTATGAAAGTCATCGTTGATGCCACAGGCTCGCTTTTCAAGCTTGGCTATAGCTTGATGGCTGTTCTCTGTGCCTTGCTCACCCAGCAGACCAAGTCCGAATGTATGTTGTGTTATGAATGGAATGCAATGGTGTTCTAAAATGTGCTGTTTTGGGATTGTTTTGTTTGGGAACATTCTCCGGTATGTGCTCATGTAATTGTCTATCAAAGTTTGGAGTCCAGAAATTGATTCTTTATTGATGGGTCTGATGTGTGAAATGGCAGTGTGAACTTGATTGAATGACTCATTGAGAGAGTCAAATGTTATTTTTAGTATGTTAGCCTCGTCGACGATGAATGGGTTACGCGTGAGAGTTTTTGTCTGAGTGATAATCTCTTCAGTGAGGTGTTTGTAAACTTCGGCGTTGACATACTTATGGCAATGGTTTCCAATAAATGACCTACTGTGATACGCTTGTGGTGTGATTCTGTGTGTTTTGAGAATGCTATCTAAACAGGATACAAGAGGGCCAGAGTTTGGGGTGAGCTCAGAATGGGTGATGAGGGATAATGCGTCTTCTGTCTGCTCAAATTCTTTGGTGTATTTAGCTTTGTCTGTGTCTGTGTCACTGAAAATGATGCAGCTTCCAAGAAACTTCAGCTGGGCCTCAAGCTCTTGTACTTTTTTCCACTGGCTGCCGTACTTCTTCAAAACTGCACCAGCTTCAGTTAAATTGTCATCTGACTCAGATGCAATTTTTACATCAAGTTTGTGAGCTGCTGCTTCTAACAGTTTGTGATGTTTCAGTGTTATGCCTAGCAAAATGTGTAGATAAGGAGGTGAAACTTTATCCAGAACTATAGAAAGTAATGGTGAGTGTAAACTATTGTGATAGCGTGCTGCTTCCTTTTTGTCTCCTCCTTTTTCAACGAGGAAGGCGTTGTGTTCTTGTATTATTGATGCTAAAGATCGCAGTTGGTGTGGACTAGATTCTGAATGCATTTTGTTTCTGGGCATCAGACACCACAAGCACGGATATGTACCCTGTGGACCCGAGAGGCCATACACCTTGCAAAGGAAATCATAGTCTCCATTGAGGAATACTTTGATTTCTTTCCTTCTCCATGTGTGTGAATGTAGGTCGAAGATGTCTTCCAAAAGGCCCCCTTCTAAGAATCTGGAGATGTTTGTGTACGTGTCTCTCACAGAGGCCATGGCAATCACTACCGTGTTTTGCTGTGCATTTGGTGAGTGTGTGTTTGCTATTTGGAGAGTGAGTTTCAGTGAGTTTTTTCCATGATCTCCCCCTATCTTCACCCATACTTCCTCCTCCGGAATGGTACCATTGTGCCACGTGAGCATGTTCTTTTTATCATATTCGTCCAGGAGATGGTTTATAAATTTCTTGAGGTCTGATATTTTTGTGAAAGGGGCGTCATACTCTACATTATCTTCCTTGGTGAACGATTTTCTCTCTATCCTAACAAAATCTTGGACAATTTCTTTAGACAGATTTCTCAGGGAAGCTTCACTCTCTACGCTAATTCCTACTTCTTTTAATAACTGGCCATGAACTCTTTCTTTTCGCCAACTTAAGCCTAAAGCTTCTTTCATTACTAGAGCCTGTTTTTTTGAAATCTTAATCTGGCTCTTGCCTCCAGCCTTCTTCCATATTGTCTGTCTTCGTGTTTGTGGGACTAAGCCTAGTTCTGTTGTGCGTTGGGAGTCCTCAGCATTTGCTCCCGCTATATTTTTTCGAACCTGGTTCATTAAGCGCGCTCGTTTCTTCTTTGTTGGGGTCCTAGCGTTTGTCGTTTGTTTTCTTGGTACTATTATTTTATGAAGTACAAGTGGTTGCCCTTTTGTCTTGCACTTAACAACTTTTTTGTGTGGGTCACTATAAAGTTTCCTCTTGACCAGACGTGTGGTTAAAGCCTCTTCTTGTTTTGAAAGTGGATGAGTTTCAGGTTTGATTAAAGAGTTGCTGAGTGTTTCGAAATCTTTTACCATGGGAGATGTTGTACTGTCTTTTGTTTCTTTTGTGGAGGTATGAGCAGGTGTTGACGAGGCCATAGGAGTAACAAATGTTCTACTTCTAGAGGGTGTCAAGGAGCTTGTCGGTGTGTTCATATCCGGGAGATCATGAATGATGTCACTGTCACTCTCGCTACTGCTATGTATTACATGTATCTGAAAACTAGTGCCTGCAATGTCAAGCATGCTCTGACGGGTTGTGTCTGTGTGTTGTATGATTTGGTCGGCTGTGTGTGTGTTTGGAATGGTTTGGTCGGCTCTGTGTGTGTTTGGAATGGTTTGGTCGGCTGTGCGTGTGTGTGGAATGGTTTGGTCGGCTGTGTGTATGTGTGGAATGGTTTGGTCGGCTGTGTCTGTGTGTGAAATGGTTTGGTCGGCTGTGTGTGTATGTGGAATGGTTTGGTCGGCTCTGTGTGTATGTGGAATGGTTTGGTCGGCTGTGTCTGTTTTAGAAAGACTTGTGCTGGGAAGGTCTGTAGTGTTTTTTCGGCTGCTGGGATGAGACTGAGAGGCAAACTTCTTTAACGGAACACAGCCATGAGCCATGCTCTGCCTGTGTGAACAGACTGTACAAGCTGTTACATCACAGTTGGGATTATATGCACACCAAATGTGACTACTATTTTCGAACGTGTCTTGAATCTTATTCAGTGAAACTGAGCTTTGTCGACGTTTAGCGTCATTAATTGTCTTATAGCATTTTGGACAGATGAATTTCGAATGTTTGTCATCGGAGTCTTCCTTGATGTCTAATCCACAGATAAGAAAAATGTCACTCGCGATTGATGCACATAACAATGGCTTTTGGGAATATTTCTTTTGTTTCTTTGTGACACCGAGTCTTCCACAAACACGACATAGATCGTCCAGAGCAGAAATATGCTTATCACGTGGATGATCCATATTCC
>JBDFRD010598923.1:4511-16446 GCA_039654405.1 Bullina lineata | reverse complement strand
TCCTGTCTAGGAGATGAAGTAAAATCATCTGTTCCGCTTCACGCTACCGAAACCGGGATAAGCTCCGGCTCTATGGGAAGGAACTTTACTTACTTACTTACAGTTGAATAAAGAACTTTGCAGATGAAACTGCATCCATGTAGATTTCTAGTCATGTGGTGGGATTAAAAAGTCAATTCCTTTTTTTTTAATCCGAAAAATGCTGCTGCTCTTCCTCTTGCAGAGTAGTTTTGTTTGCATCAAGGGCCTTGCAATGGCTACAGAGTTGTGCTCCTCTGTCTTTGGCAATCTTAGAAGTTTCTTCCTGGTGTGTCCCAGTTTATAGTAGGCCTGTAAGTCCTAGTAGTGAAGTCCACATATCTCGACATCTCTTTACTCGACTTTCCGCATATCTCGACATGAACCGATAGTCCTAACAATGTTATGAAATCCCATTTTAAAAAGTCTCATATATCTCGACCTCCCGTGAGCCCTAACCGCTAATCTTGACATTCCCTGCTGACGCTGACCACATTTTAATACCCCATGAACTGTCCAGCTCAGCAGTCCCTCTTTCTCCCTCCTTTGTTCGTTCGTAGTTCACATTTTTTTTGAAAATGTCGTGCCGCTCAACTGTTGCAGGCATTTTCATTGGCCTCCTGCTTCGCAACTGTCGAGTTCACACTATTCCGCTACTTTGCTTCCCTGGTTGACTGGTCTGGCAATTGTTTACACAAGAAGGGAATCTCTGATTGGTCTTTCCCTGATATCAGATGCTGGCGGCTTCTAAAATACCAGGGAAACTTTTTTCACACTAATTTGTCATACGCCGCTGTCCGTCTCAGATACCAGGGGAATTTATTCACACTAATTTGAGAACAAAGCAGACAGGTTAACCCTTTGTGATGTTTCTTCAAATCAAACGGGGCTGTCAACAGACAAAAGCTCCACCTACAACTGCTGTAGACAAATTGGAATCGTAACAGTTTTTGAATAGGCTGTGGGGATTAGAACTTGGAGTGGTCAAGGTACTGTTTGCAAATTAGCTCCTCCTTCTTCTTAGGTTTCTGTGTTTTCTCATAACTTGACTTTAATTCCATGGTCCCACTGATGTTGAGTTATCAGGATTTCACTATAATATACACTTTCATGTCTCTCATGGCCTACTCTGCCTATTCCTTTTGGGTACCATTGGAATACTGTTCAGTAATGAGTTATGTGTTTTGGTTTTTGGAGTGTGTGATCAATACAGCTCCATCTTGTACTATTTTCTCTTTGTTTACCTTTATCAAGTCTTCCCCACAGTTCTAGTTCAACATTTCTGACCCGCTTGATCCGTTTGATTTTTTATAAAAAAAATTGTTACTTCTGCTAATAAAATGGTAAATGGTAGCTCTATTTTGTCAGCTAGATGTAGCCTTCCAGGATTCGCATCCATGCAAGAGCACTTCATGTGTATTTTTTAGCATCTTACTTCTTTGTGATACCTAAATAATCTCTCTCTATATATATATATATATATATGTTGTTTGCTTTGCAAGCTAAGTAAATTTATCCTCGCCTTACCTTAATGAGCTTTGCTGCTAGTTTCTGTTCCATCTTGCTTGTCATAATTCTGTACTCCCCACATACCGTTAGGTAAAAGTATTTTTTCTAGTGGTTTACTATCTAGGGTGATTGGATCTTCTCACGTCATTCTTGACTCTAGAACCTTGGATCGACTTGTATGGATACAGCGGACTATACACCTCTGACTGAGTTCTTTGGTCTTCTTTTTTATGTGTGTCCAAGTCATCTTGTTGCTACGGGATCACAACAGTCCGTTTTGTCTTACTTTTTTGTTGTATTTCCTTCATGACTCTGTCAATTATGAAAAATAAACGTTTTGGTACTTATTGTCCATGAAAACTGGGAAATTTGTTCTGTCATAGAGAATATAATGCACAAATTTTTCCTTGGGAAGACCCTTAACATCATGTTTCCTTTCACCATTCAGATAAGATTTTGGTAGGGGCATATCTCCCAGGAAATTAAACTTACGAGTCACAAGGGTCTTAACTAGGAGATGATGTAAAAATCATCTGTTCTGCTTCATGCTAATGATGCCAGATTAAGCTCCTTCTGTATGGGCCTCATAGGCCTTGCAGGAATTCTACTAATGACGCATGAAGGTGAAGTCTTATCTATATGAAAAAGGAAAAATTGAGATAGTCCCTATCATTTCATAATAGACTAGTTTTTTATGTGTTCATGAACTTTCACATCATTTCTCTTGTTTTGGACTTGAGTTCACTTGTGTATACATACGGTGGATGCATACTTCTAAAGGTAAAAAGCTGTTTGCCATTTTTTATTCCCTGCCTTCATGTTTTTACCCCTTATTCGTATTCCATAACTTCAAGCACATATGTTGCAAAGCTGCCCACTGTTCTGTACAGATAAAAATCAACTTCTGTTAATTCCTACATACCTCTGAACAAAGTTGTGAGGATCAACTACAAACATCTTAAACTTAAAGTGGCTGCCAATTTTTTTTTTATATTGACTTCACTTCTTACATTGGTCGGAGTTGCACTATGGAAGATGTAGTAACCTAACATTATGTAGGAGGAACATTGTGTCCATTCTTTCTGTAGTAATAAATTTTAATGATATTCTGTAAAGTGTAAAAAATACTTCTTTTTTTTTTTTTTTTAACCTTTTTATGAATTTATGTGTGTGTGTGAAGTGTAAAGAAAATATTGGTCGCAGTGAAAATATGTCCCCTGATTTTGTTTGGGTGTAGTGAGAATCACTTTTAGACATTCAGATTCAGTGTGGTCTATCTATAGTCGTTAAATAGAAGCAGTAGTAGTCTAATTTATATATTTTGAGATACCTTATTTTATATGATTTATAAGAAAAATATAATTCACTTTGAGGCAGCTTCCCTTTTTTTCTCCTTTTTTCCCCCAATTGCTTTTATACTACATTCAAAGAGGGCGTTCCTGCAGTTGTGTTTCAAGACTGAAAAGTAAATAATAATGTATGTTTAGATAGTGAAGAGATTTTAGATCAAGATCAATTGATGTTTGCTTCAATAAGGTATCACATTTTTGTTGTTTGTTGTATAAATGTGACAAGCTTACATCAAATGGAAAAACCATTTTTAAAAAAACTACGTTTTTGAGAACACAATTTAAAAAAAAATGTTTTTGCATCTTAAATGATGAAATTTTACTTTCTAGCCTGAAGGAAAAGAAAGATCAGCAAAGCTACTGTGCATTTGAAAGCAAGTCATCCATGTGGACAATATATATTATAATATGGTTTGAATGAGTTTCTGATTTCCCAATGGCCTGGACTGCAAAATACTCTATGTTTCTCAACGGAATCTGTGTGCCGTTAAAATTACAAGTTAAAATGTGTTTTCGGACTGTCGCCCCAAGAGCTGGTGATGGAGGAATACAGAAGTGGGATTCTTCAAAGATTTTATCTGATAATGTGGCAGGTATATTTTATATTTTATAAATGATGATCTTTCTTTGATAATTTACTTTTTCCCTAGTTTCTTGTAAATCATTCTACTTTTCTTCTTTAAGAGTTTCAGACCTTAGCATTACATGCAGATTAGTGACCTCTTGGGCTTATTTTTGTAAAACATGAACAAACTTTGATCTATTTTAATAATATAATTGAATTTAGGTTACTTAAAAAGTCATGAAACTTTATTGCCCATTTTATTCAAGCTGTTATCTGAAACGGTAGTTCTAAACGTTAAGCTAACCAGCTATTAAAAGAAATAGTACAACTCAAATGATGCTTTCTGCCTTGCTTCAAGCTTTACTCATCATATGCCTGTATGCTAATTAGCGGCCTAATCTTATATCTCTTCACCAGCTTTTAACTCATGCGGTTGTGCTGTAATTTATCATTTCTTTTGTCGAAAGTAGATAAGGATATAGTATCTTGTTGTAATTTTAGAAGTCAACAAATCTTATCTCCACTAACTTTAGTGAGAAATATTTTATATTGCTATAAAACGTTCAAATTTTACATTATAAGACAATACACATGTCATTGTACAAATTTTAAGAGTGTGACCAGTGTGAGGGAAACATGTTTTTGATAAGTGTGAATAATAAGTGTCATGCATGAATTTTTTTCGTCTTTGACATTTTTTAGTACATGTATTAATCAGCAGAGTAGAGCGGAAAGTGGATGGATTTAGACTTGATTTTAGAACAAAATTTTAATGTCAGATGATAGATTTAGTGTTTATTCAATTTTAAAGCACAGTAAAATAAAGTAAATAGTCAAAATAGCTTACAGATAATCCTTTGTGTCATGTTGTTTGGTCTTGATGAGTCATTAAAAGGTGTGACATTTGCAGTTGTTTCTTCCAAGACATTGTATTCTTGTGGACTACATACTGCACATTCAGGATCATGTCATTAAAAAGTCTCATTTTTCATTCATGTGTATCATTAGCTGCAAGTATTTAGCTGGATTTTGGACTTCATTTGGTGCTGTTTGGCTATAAAACATACTGGGCAACCTCTCCTGTTGTCCAAGGATCATAACTAGGTAGTGGTATTATCAGCTAAGTATCCAAAATTGAATCTATTGTCAGCCTTGAGCCCACAGTTAGCAAGTTAGTAGAAACAAGTTTGTTGGACTGATCAGCTGACCAGTTTTACAAGTACATGTACATGGTATGTTTGCTTTCTTTCATTTGCGCGTTTAGATGTAGGCACAGATCTCCTTTACACAAGGAGAAAGATCAGCTTTGTTCCGCATTTAAAAGCAGACATTTCTGAAGAAGTATTTCTTCCAACCTGTTGTATCCAGTGTGAAGTTTCAATATTCTGACCTAGCTTCAGAGTAGTTTGCCTTCAATTTCTTTGTTTTATTTTTTTTTTGTAAACAGACCCTCCGCCCCACCTCCCAACCAGTTTTTTTTTCTTATTAGAACTCATCAACTCTTCATCTGATAAAAAGGCAACCTATATTTTACTGTCCTCATTCAGTTGGTTTTTTTTTCATTCAGTTTCTTATGATATTATTAAAAAGCAGGTGAGGCTCTGCCCATATACAATTAATGCATTCCTTTTCTTTTCTCTTTTGTCAGAAATGAGGAAGCCTTACAAGGCCCAGGAGGAAGTCTTTGATGTTGACATGCTTGTTTCCAAGGAACCTTTTAAACAATTCAGTGCATGGTTTGAGGAGGCTAGGCAGACGGATGGGGTAATGGAAGCCAATGCCATGTCACTGGCTACAGCCACTAAGTTAGTTCATTTGTACTTTTATGTTATTTGTACGGAAGAAGAATTTTGAAACTAGAACTGTATTTTGTTGTCTTGAAAAGGATAAGGATGTGAAAATAAAGACTTTGGCCAGGAAAGCTCAGTCAAAAGAAGAAGCGATGAGGTGAATAATGAACATACCCCATATAATCATTGTACCTTACCATAGTACTTCTAGTAGGGTGTTGCATAAATTTATTAGGATTTTTATTTTCTGTATGACTGAATGCTTGCTCTTAATTTCTGCTGTTTCTTTGTATTAACTTGTGATGTTTTTTTTAGTGCAAAAGAGTTTCCATGTTTTTTTTTAACTATCTTTATATATTGGAAACTTATGGAGATAGGCCTACCCAAGTTTTATGTCGGTAAGATTCTATTTTCATACGATTATCATAATAAGGGATCATTGTCATAATTTTTTCAATGACATTGTCTTGTGAAAAAATGAATGGTGAGGTTTCCTCAGCTACTTGCAAGCATAAAAGTATCTGAAATGTCAGGCTTCTTGCCGTGTACAAAAATTAAATATTATATTATAAATTTTATAATTATTTGACTATACTGTTTCAGAAATGAAAATATGAATGGAGCCCAGCATCTTATTAAATTCATTAATGAAAGGTCATTTTCGTTGTCTGTTCTTATTCAGGGATGGCAAACCATCTGTGCGACCATTGCTCATGAAAGGGATAAACAAGAAAGGAGTGGTTTTCTACACCAATTATCTCAGCCGAAAGTCTCAAGAATTGGTAAAATCTTGTTTATAGGATTTTAATAGAGAAGAGGAGAGGGTAAAGGAAAAAGCTCAGTTGAGAATTAGAAAAGATGCCCTTGACTTTACAAGGGCCCGATCTGATTAGTTCTTCTGGCAGAAGCAGACAAATGATTGTTTTCTTCCTGACTAGATCCTTTTTGCCCAGAAAAAAAGGTTTAATTGGATTTTAGATCCAGTGGTTGTGTTTGTGGCAATACTTTTTATTGATGTTAAAAAAGAAAAGAAATTATTATAGTGTGCATGTAATGTAAATTGTTGCATTTCTATTTCATCACAGAAATTGCTAACAGTTTCTTCTATGTTTTTCATCTATGAATTCAGAATGGAAGAAGGGTGTATAAAATGAGACAGACAGAGTTGTGCTGCAAAACGAAAATAATTTTTTCTTGATCTATTGCAACAAAAGAAAGGGTGTCTGTCGAACACGAAGTGTAGAATAGAATCAGGTAAACAAATATAATAATGACTTTGTGGGCCTTATTATCCATTAATATCTGCTTTTCTTCCTACCTACCCTTCTGCCTTTGTGACCAGACTGAAAACCCACAGGCTGCTCTATTGTTTTACTGGGAACCCTTGAAGAAATATGTAAGTATCTGCATATATGGTGAGACGTATGTACTGTGTGCGTCTGTTACAATTGAACTGCAGCCTCGATAATGCAGTAACTGAGTTTATATATCAAGTGGAAATGTATTTGTGTGCATTTGAGGCTTTACATGTATTTCAGTAATAAAAATCTTGAGTATTCTCTAACATGTATTACATTGTATATTATTAGCTTTATGGGTTTCTAATTTGTCATTATTATTATTATCATTATTATTGTGGGAATATTTATATAACTAGTAGTTATTACAGTGAACCTTAAATTTAAGATGTCTTACCATTGACTTGGATGTGTCAGTCAGTCTACACCTGAGAGACTGAATTTAATTAACATTAAATTTTGATTCATGTACTTGTAACCTCAGGTTCGGATCGAAGGAAAAATCGAGCGCGTATCGGAGCAAGAATCAACTGATTACTTTCATTCCCGGCCCAGAGCAAGTCAGATTGGAGCAGTAGTCAGCACAAGACAGAGTTCTGTTATTGAAAGCAGAAAAGTAGGTTTGACTTTGTTATGTCTTTGTTGCAATATACAGTTGAATCTATTTTTAATGGCCTTAGTTATTAAAGGATCTTGAGTATAAAGCCGGCCACACACCTACTAGTCCATTTGATCAAGTGGATTGGATTAAGTTTACTTGTCCATCCACGCTTCAAGTCCGATTCATGCACACACTGCTCAGGTTTTACATCAGTTTTACTTGTTCAAGTCACTTCAAAAATGGTTTCCAGGAAAGACGAACTACACATTTTATGTGCTCTTTCTGTTCAATTTGTGTTGAAAAGACGAGTTAAGAAGAGATCTTCGTGGGCCAAAAGTTGGTTACTGAAAAGACCTAAATATAATCACACAAATTTGTTGGAAGAGCTAATATTATATCCAGCAGACTTTTACAATTTCTTTTGCATGGATGAAGACATTTACTTGGACCTTCCAAGTGTGTTGTGCCATTTAATTGAAAAATAAGTCACGGTGTTGATCTCTCAAAAATAACAATTCATCATAGTACCATAGCTTTGGTACATAAATTATGTCTTCTTCGACTGCTCCAGACATTTTCTAACTTTCCACTTTCTTCAATTCCTGTTTGGAGAGAATTTATTTATTTATTTATTATTTGTGTGCGATGAGTTCTCTACTTGCCGTTTCATCAAACTGACTCACAAACTGTCTAAATTGATCATATGCTTTTTCTTTTAAAATTCTGTTGTTATAGTCCTTTGATTTAATCTTTCACGAACATTCAAATGATTTGTATACTCATTAAAAGATAGAACTGGATCTCTGACCAGGTCACCATCTCACCACACACAATTACAAAAGCCTAATAAACCGGCTTGCCCATCACAATAACGAGATAATCAAGGTTAAAAAAAAAAAAGCGGGGTCACTACCAAAACGGGGAAAAATACGTTGGGATCTCCGCCGGCTTAAAGGCTTGACGATAAAATATCAAACAAAACTTGGTCTCGCTCATGCCAAGCCGATTGGATCTCTTCGACTTGCACAACCTTCAAGTAACGCCACACACCTTCAAGTAACGTCACACACCTTCAAGTCGGCTGGACCAGTCTGCTTGATCAAGTAAACTTGTCATAGAAGTTTGAAGGTGTGTGACCGGCTAAAGGCTAAATCATCGAATCCCTGCTTCACGGCTCTATAACTCCAAGTAGCAAGAATCAATGCTATAGCAGAGAGCAGTCAGTGCCACCTCGGCTTTAACAATGATTTCATGGCTTCCAATACAGTAAGCTTGGTATGTATACACTAGATATACAATGTATATTAAACAACACTCCTATTCATAAAATGCAGCGAAGGTGTCATTGGCAGTGACATGTTGTAGGTGCAGCAGGGTTTTGAGGGGAATGGGAATGTGTACCACTGTACCACTAGTACCAGTGTTGTCAATGATTATGAAGTTTTTAAATTTTAAAAATCTCAGTTCATTGCTGTTATATTGTATTTTATATAATACTTTTTTGTATTTTCTCTTTTCTGTACTCCAGGTATTGGATGATGCATATGAAAAGCTTGCCAAAGAGTACTCTGATGAGAGAATTCAAATTCCAAAACCAGATTATTGGTGAGTATGACAGAAGAGAAGCACATACTTTCTAAACTCTCAGCTATCCATTTGCGTGTTGTTCATTTCTTTATTTGTTACTGCAGCATCAGTGGCTAAATGATGCACCTGCTGAACTTGAAATCATAAATGTGGTCTCTTGTTCAAGTTCAAATTCTGGAGATGTTTAGGCCTGCCATTTGTTTCTACAGGAAAATAATTTTTTCTTAGTTCACCTAAGTTCAAATGTGATATTGTTTGCTGGGGGTGTGTAAAACCTGACAGATTTGTATGCATTGAATTTCAATGCATACAAATCTGTCAGGTTTTATACAGGTTTATATTCAATTTGAAAGTGATGCAGTTAAATAATCTGTTCTGCTTCACATTATTTCTATCAGGATAAGCTCTAGCTCTTACGGCTGATAGCCTTGAACTTCAATAAGCTTTATGTTTGTACCTTTTTTCTCTTTATGCAGGGGAGGCTGGAGACTGGTGCCAAACGTATTCGAGTTTTGGCAGGGACAGTCAAACAGGGTGCATGATCGCATTAGGTTTCGCAAGCAAGGGCCAGGAGAAGTGATTGACCCTGCTTTGACCTCTGTTGGAGAAGAGGGCTGGGTGTATGAACGACTCATGCCATAAACCACATACAATGTATAATAAAAGCAAATTTGTATTATTTTTCTTCTGGTTTCTTTAAATATTTACTGGTAATCAGCATGATCATTTTCAGAATTTGCACATGGGTAAAAACTTCCATTTTGAAATTTAATTTGGTCTTTTTAACGTTGAATTTCTGACATTTTCACTAGTGAATGTCATCCACCTGTGACAAAGCTGAGTCTCTTTTTTTGTGTGTGCAGAAATGAAAGTTATGTCATGTCACAACAGTGGACAAATAACTGGTTGCAGAATACAAAACTTTGTGGATTGTATAATACTAGTGATGACTGAACTCAGTTTTGTGATAAATGAATGGAATTCACAAGAAAAAAAGAATCATATTATTTTATCCAGAGCTTTATGTTGTAAGAATGGATTTAATTGCAAAATTTAACCATAGTAGTTATGAAAAGAGACAGCATCATTCTGGTTAAGAGGTCTGGTCAGATGTTGATCTCAGTTACAAGCTACAAGCCATTAAGGTTTATTTTATGATGAGAATCCTGCATGTGTTCATTCGTCTCCTTCATAATCATAAAAAGGATTGGCCCAAAGAGTTGATTTTTTTCCCTTTTTATAAATATAGTGTGATGATATAATGTGCAATGAGTAATTTTTTTCAGATGTGTGTGCAATCACAATTCTTACATTAAAAATGCCAGTTTCTATGTCAACCTCAATCAATTGATAATTTTGGTCTGAATTTCTCAGCATCAGCGTTCTATAAGAGTCTTGTCAGCATAATGATCTCATATATAATAATATAAATGTCACAAACACTGCATTGCAACAATCTATATTTACATATTATTATATAACTATACATAATAAAGATGATGCCTTGTTTCGATGATACTGTGTATGTAGTATGAATATTGATGGCAGCTAATGTCTGTCAAACAAAATAAATATACTATACAGCCTTTTACAATGAATTGTTTGTCTTACTGATGAAACTACATGTATGTAGTAAGTAATTGTAAGTTTTTATGTGAGCATCAAGGAAATCAGTACAGCATATGTGTTACATTAGGCAATAGTTAAATCAAAAGCAATTCTAAAATATGAAGGAGGGGCATGGCCAACTTTTTTTTTGCCTTATTTGTTAACAAACTACACATGGTGCTGAACAAAATACCCCTCACAGCTTACTTGAAATATGAAAGTCGTTATTTGTTAAAACCTTAAATGAAATTCAAATTGATGTACTGAGGTAATCAAGGTCTTTCTGTAGGCCTATAACTTCCACTATCCCCTGTACACATGACCCTATTTTCTTTTACTGTTGACCTAGTTCTGGCAGCACTAAATCCTATATTTGGAGCAGAGATCAGACAAAATCTAAGCCAAGTCACGGTGGCGCATTCCATGCATCCAGAAATCTCCCTCACTCTCCTCCCTGATACACTTTGAATATGGCATTCCTAATTCTATTCTGCAATCCCTCCATGGAAGTGACCTGGGCCTCCTCGGTGGTTAAGTCATCAGAACAAAACGTTTTCTAATTCGCAGAGCTGCCAGTGAATGTCATTGATATTCACAGTATATTAATATTTGAGGGAAGGGAAGTGTGAGGGAGATTTCCTGATGCATGGAATGTGCCATCATGACTTGGTTTAAATTTTGTCTGACCTCTGCTTAGTCCTGCTAGAAAAAGATTAACTTACCAAGGAATAATTAAAAGAAAGAAGAGTCATGGGTGCAGTCAATAGTCGAAGGTCTAGCAGCAGACCTATAAAAACTTGACATGTCAATTTGAATTTGATTTCAAGTTATCCACTAATAACACTTTCAGTTATTAAGCCTGAATTACTAAAAGCATTAAAAGTATTTGGAATTATGTTACAGTTATGATATTAAAAAAAAACACTTTTTAAAAATGAACCATGAGAAGTAGTGACAGAGCTAAGATAAGAAGTGATTACTTAGGAAATATTTGAACAAATACAGGAAAATATGAAGAAATGAACACACCAATTATCAAGAAGTCAACTTTATAAATAAACAATAAATCTGATTTGTTTCAGCAGAAACAAAAAACACATTTGATTGATTTCTTCTTCATGTGCATGTGTACATGTAACAACAAAAGAAATGCAGTATTATGACAGTATTACAAGTCAAGAACTGTGCAAACAAACAACAGCTTAATAAATATATTACATATATCAAGAAATGTACATAATGTGTCCAATTTAGTGCTACGGTACATGTACATTCTGTACAACAATCACGTTTAAAGTAAACATTTAATAAACAAATAATTGTGAACTTTTTACAAATGACACACTTTGAAGTTCCAGGAACGAATAAGGTGTGCATGTTTCATGGAATCTGAATATTCTAATATGAATTAAAATGGGAATGGGGCTCGTTCAAGACTATTTGGGAGGAAAAATTAGCAGGCTTTGGAAACATGATGATGAATGTTGCAGCCCAAATGCATGCTCTGGCATAGACTGTGTACGTAGGCAAGAACTAGCTGGATTAAAAAATCTAGCTATGAAGCTTTGTCTTGTCTTTTCTGATACTGTAATTGCTTTTGTGAGAAAGAG
>JBDFRD010598812.1:0-16451 GCA_039654405.1 Bullina lineata | reverse complement strand
GTGCAACGCCACTCACACCAATAATCCATGTGTGCAAAGCCACTTACACCAATAATCCATGTGTGCAAAGCCACTTACACCAATAATCCATGTGTGCAAAGCCGCTTACACATAAAAGCCCATGGGTGCAACCCCACTTACACCAATAATCCATGTGCAAAGCCGCTTACAAAAGTCCATGGGTGCAACGCCACTTACACCAATAATCCATGTGTGCAACGCCACTTACACCAATAATCCATGTGTGCAACACCACTTACACCAATAATCCATGTGTGCAAAGCTGCTCACACATTAAATGTCCATGGGTGCAACGCCACTTACACCAATAATCCATGTGTGCAAAGCCGCTTACACCAATAATCCATGGGTGCAACGCCACTTACACCAATATTTCATGTGTGCAAAGCCCCTTACACATAAAAGTCCATGGGTGCAATGCCACTTACACCAATAATCCATGTGTGCAACGCCACTCACACCAATAATCCATGTGTGCAAAGCCACTTACACCAATAATCCATGTGTGCAAAGCCACTTATACCAATAATCCATGTGTGCAACACGACTCACACCAATAATCCATGTGTGCAAAGCCGCTTACACATAAAAGTCCATGGGTGCAACGCCACTTACACCAATAATCCATGTGTGCAAAGCCACTTACACCAATAATCCATGTGTGCAACGCCACTCACACCAATAATCCATGTGTGCAACACCACTTACACCAATAATCCATGTGTACAACGCCACTTACACCAATAATCCATGGGTGCAATGCCACTTACACACAATAGTCCATGTGGGTCAATCGGGCCAGTGTCCTTACCAAACAGGCTGCAAGACAACATTATGAGTACTGCAAGACTGCCTTTTATGTTAATATCTGCACCTTCGATAAGGGTAAAAGAGACAACTCGACTCCCTGGCAGCCTGGAGATCTCGCAGCAAGAGGCTGGAGTGTCCATCTCATTGAACAAGAAGAAACGTAAAAACAAAAAACAGCATGCATAAAACAAACCATTTTGTCCCAAGAAGAGACACACTCTCTAGTTTTAAAGATCAGTATGTTTCATAAGCATTAAAAAAATATATAAAAAAAGCAAATAACTTTTTCAATGGTTTCATATTTGAAGTTGCAATATGAAATCATTTACACATAAAGATACTAAATCAACACCGAAACAAATAATACAGAAAACGATATTGAACCTGCAAATTCTGGCACTGTTAAAGCAAAGACTGAAAACAAAACTTAAATATATGAATTAAGTAAACTGACAAAATACTATTGCAGCAGTAGAACTCCATGGTTCTTTAATTTTACTGTCCAGGTATGTCACACCTCTGTCATTACAGGGCCGAAAGCTGCTTGAACAATTCATAATTAAAACACTAATCCCACATGAGACACTTGGAAAGAAATGAAACAATGATAAAACTGACATCAGGAGGAAATAATAATTCCTACTTCAAGAAGTGTAATTTAGTTATAGACCCCGATCCTACGAGTTCTCAGTGAACAACGAGGAAAGCTTCATTTTAAAGATATAATAAAATCACACACATACACACACACAGCAAGAAAAAATTTAAGAAGAAAATACAAAAGTTAATAAAAGTAAAATACAATTCCTTCAAGACATAATATATGTATAAGTTTTTAAAAAAACTTGAGCATAACAGCAAGACATAGAAGAGGTGTTCCTAGTGAGTACACTTGTAGATTTACTTCTTTGGCACATGCACCCACTTTCTACTGTACTTGAGTGGACAGAGGAAACATTGTGTAAAGTGTCTTTCCTCTAGTCTGATACCACCTCTAAGCACTGTATTTGTGTCATGTACATAAAAAAAATGACTAAAAAGTGGCCAAAAAATAAAAAAGTGCAGAGAAACCACTTATATCCTTATTGCAAAATAGTATTATTACTGACAGTAAGTATAACGATAAAAGTTTAAAATGCACATATTTGAATAGAAAACAAAAAACTAAAAAGAAAGCCAAGGAATTTTTCTCAAAAGAAAATGTGTGAAGCCAATTCTCAGATCCGCAACACCAAAAAAGCCATGTCGTAATTAAAACACACCAAGCCACATAAAACATTTACCCATTCAGTCATACCAGATAATGATTAAAATTTGCATACAT
Source organism: Bullina lineata (assembly GCA_039654405.1). Lineage (NCBI taxonomy): Eukaryota > Metazoa > Mollusca > Gastropoda > Bullinidae > Bullina > Bullina lineata. The sequence continues at coordinate 14,296 of JBDFRD010598812.1, read as the reverse complement.
AATTTCAAAATGGAATGAAAGGCCGTATAAATTGCATACTCTAAAAATTCAAAGAAATGGATTACTTTATAAAATTATAAAACGTTGACAGCAGATTTAACTGAAAGCATTCAAAATTTTGAGAAAGCAAGAACGCATACGACAAAATCGTAACATTAATACAAGTAAAAAATACTGATGAACAAAAATTGGGCAGCAAAGGGAAGAAAATCAGAAGACGAATTAAAGCAGCCAAGTTCTATCTTTTATCATCCTTTTAAAATGTGGAGGCAATTTGACAAGCACTGAAAACTTACCCAGCAAATCCAGAAACAAATAGAACCAAGAAGTGACAAGTAACAGTCCAACACATGTCATATTTCCACCCAAAAAATGTTTAAAAGTTTCATTCCCAAGTTCCCTAAAAGGCACCAAAAAAACTGGAGTTCATATTAGTTTCAATAGCGTGAAGTGGAACAGGGGATACTAGATCATCTTCCACGTTATACGTCATTTCCCTGGCAGAATATACTGTGTGGTACATAATTTGCTCCTGGAATGGGAGAGTAAAAAAAACCTTGTAAAACGTCTTTCTCAAAAACATAAAACCAGAATCAGTGTGGCGGGGATTCAAACCAAAAACATTTTGACTGCAAGGCCAACAGCCTAGCCATTTGGCCACGATGTTATCATTCCAAGAGTTGTCAAAACATATTTCAACATCAACTTGTAATACGTGAAATGAGTAAAGACATTATTTGTAAAAATGTTTGAGCATGTCTTGCATAAGATGCTGTAAAAAAAAAAAAAAGAACTGTCACCATATCACTCTCCTACAATGACAACTATGGTTGTATTCCACTGTTATCATATTCACAAGTTCCCTGGGACACATTTAAGTACCACACACATAATATACCATGCATAAGCCATGCACAAATTGTCCAAACACTCCAGCAACATTCCACAGTAATGAATCTTTAAGAGCACTGATCGCCTGCAACAGCATTTAAACACTAAAGTAAAAAAAAGGCATGTGAATGCCTTGACTTTATTTTGATAGGAAGAAGTGTATTTAGTTACCTCCTGCCTTTGATACAGTCCACACAGCCATACTTTCAGATCCCTGACATTTATCTCTATGGAACTGATCAACTCACTAATAATAATTAATAAGTGCATTTATTTGTATTACATCGCCACTTCTCTATGCTACCAGCTTATTTACAAGAACATTATATATTACATATCCTACCATACATTCGCTTTTCATTGATGACTTTTTATCTTTAGTTTGGGCAAGCTGGGTTTTTAACCATGCCTGAGGTTTGCATGTACATCAACATTTCCCGTTGGGAATTGGAAAGAAGAGAAATAAGAAAAGAACTACACAGTGCCTTGCCGGTCGTCAGCTCAGGTGTAGAGCGTCCTTCTGGTCGGTGTTGTCATGTTGAACAGATTGGATCGAACTGGGGAGGATTTGGCTGGCTGTAGAGGACTGTGCAGATAGCTTTGATATGTGGGCTGGATGGACGGACTGAAAATGGCTAGAAATGGGGACAGGGGTGAGAACAATTAACGTTTCAATACTGGAAGAAGATTTATAAGCCCTTCCTCTCAGATTTGTGATCTGGAGATATAAGGATTAGATTGAGTGCCACGCAAGTGTTGTTAATTCAACTACTATCAAATCTTGGGATAAGAAAAATACTCTATTTTTTATTTGTAGCAAATTCTTTAAAGAATTTTTTAAAAATATCACATTGGTGTTTAATATGCTTGAGCAGACACTTTTCATTGTATTTGATTTTTTATAGAAAAATGATCAAAACGAGAATCTTCATAACTTTATCAGTCATTAACTTTAACAACAATTTTATGAATCGATTAAAATTTTACTTTTTAAAGTGTTTTTCAACTGACTAATGCATCTTCAAAATTTGGCTTCACAATAGTGATGAGTTGAAAAAAGGAACAAAAAATGTGAATGTAGGATATGAATTAATATTAAATATTAGTCTTTGAAATAATATTCCAAATTCTGAATAGTTAGTTCTCACACATATTAATCATTTTCCATTACACATGTACTATTATCTTAAATGTAAGTTGAAAAGAGAAAATTATTTTAAATTTCAATTTTTGTTTTAAACATTGTCAAGACCTTTGAATATTTGTCTGGTGCTTGACAAGAATTTACTTAAAAAGAAATGTAACTGAAAATATTTATCAACATTTTTGTGTTAAACACCAATGTTTGTCAGTCATGAGATTAGTATAGTAATGCATTAAATTAATAACATCAATTGCCCACACTCAAAATAATTAAACATAAAGGGGTAAATATCCCCCTTCTCCCTTGTACGTAATCACATGGTCCTTATAACTATTTAGAACCAATTTGCTGAAAAAAAAAAGTGTTAAGATTATACACCAATAATGTCATGTTTCACTAAGCATCAACATTAAAGATGAGTCTCCTGGCTCAAAAAAAAAAAAAAAAGAGGGGGATCAATCTAACAGTAAGTAATTAAAGTTCCTTCAAGGCCAGTGAGGCCCACAGAGCCAGAGCTTATCCTGGTTTCAGTAGCGTGAATCAGAACAGATGATATTAAAACTTTACCTACTAGACAGGACGCTGTCTGTCATAGTCAGTATAATAACAGCTGGGTTTCAAATCAAAGTCCTAAATAATTTCACTCCTTTAGAAAAAAATAAATAAACTTCACTTTAAACAGAGTTATGCCTGCTTTAAAATGCCTATGTCAATCATCATTTGTTACAATAATTTCATGGAGATACACGGCTGCCATGTTTTCTTAGAAGATTCAGCGGTTTCATACTCACTATAGCAAACCATGAAAATTGTAGAGAATTTAGCAGTTCCATATTCTCCTAATAAACCCTGACATGATAGATTTTATAAGATTCAGCATAGTAAACCTTGACAAATATAGAGAATATAGCAGTTTTATATTCTTGAAGTAAACCCTAACTAATTTAGAAGATTCTGAAATTTCATACTCACCATTACAGTAAACTCTAACAGAAAGCATGATAATATGATACTACACACTGTTGTTCTAATTCGCATGAATTACATTCAATCAAGTTTTATGTAAACATGAATAAATTAGAACTTACTTTGTATTTGACTATTTTTTTTAACAGATCTGCATTGGTTTCATGAAACCCTCCAATAAAAAATATAATTTCTGTCAATGAAAATGAAATGGCAAATTCTTTTCTTTCAAAATGAGATTTCTCTCAGCTACTCCAAACAGTTATAAATACCCGTAACCCTTTAACCAATTAGAAAATAATAAATAAGTACAGGCATTTTGTCTTTGAAGACACTTTGCCATTCAATATAAGTTAAAAAAAATAAATAAATAATAAGGAACATATAATATGATAACATTACACTGAAGATTAGCAATGACATGAAACAGTTATTACATACTTCGTGGCTTCATTTTCCTCACTGCCGGCAGAGTGCAGGTTCTCTGCCACTTGGGCACAATAAATATCCAGGGCTAACTTCCAGGACCTCTCCATGTCCAGAGCTACAAGATTTACGGACCCAAAACGCAAACATTTAGCAAATGGAGTTCAACTGACACGCCTCAATTTAAGATTTACCTAGTTACAAACTATTGGCACCACTGACAATACGATCAATTCAAATGTCATTATTATTGACCTACTATAGGATTGCATTTAAAAGGATCCATCGATATGATCAGCCATTCTTAGGTTTTCATTCTACCTTTGTAGTGGGGATAATTCCCAAACTCTAAATTAGAAAATATCTAAAAATAGTTTTAGTGGAGGGTTTCAACAATTATTATCATTTACACATTATTATAATGCAGTCTGAATGTGAGTGAGTTTTCTTATACATGTATAAGCTGTCCCAAGTACTATTGCTGCAAGTAGGCTTGGATTCCTTTAGAATGAGAAAAGTTATTTCTTCAAGGCCCATTCAACAAAATTTTGCATACTTTTTCTTTTGGGTACATTTTGTATTTTATTGTAAGACCAACACTCTGGTTTTTCAATGAGAAGAGCCTTTTAAAAGCACCAATACTCACCATATACAAAGAAAAAATTCCTTCAATTAAAGTTATTCTTCATAAAGAATGGCATTAGGGCATTAAAAATTCTATTAATTTTCTTGTTAAGTTACTGCATTAAAATAAAACTTATCAAATAATTAAACAATAAATTGTAAATAACGTTAGTGTTATTGATTTAGTCCAGAGAAAAAACATGAATTTTAACAGGATGCCCCTAAATTAACAACATATAGTTTGTGTCTCATTGGTTCACTAAATGAAAATATCTCCACTGTTTGTGCACTGTCAACATGCTAGACAAATTGCAATATTACCCTCATCTTTGATTTATCAAACAGTAATACATGTAATATTATTATAATAGTACCTGTATTTATGATGAATAATATTGTAATAAATTGCTATTCATCAACAGCATTTTTTTTATTTACAATGCACTACTCGTATTTTCCCTGTATTAATTTCCTGCTTAGCCATATCTATTACTACATGGTCTAAGAATAAAAGTAAAATTCTTTTAACACGGAAATATTTATAATCAAGGCTTACAGCTCATTAAAAAAATGGAGATGGGATTAAAGAAAATGAAACAATGAATGTTGGGCATTCAAATTCTCTTATTGAAAATGTTCTCAACAATTTGATCGGTAAAATATCACTAGTAGATTTTAGACATTGAATTTACTGTTGCCTAAATTCTATTGCCTAAATTCTAATGTCTAAGACATCAAAAACAATCTGTATCTAATTGAGTCCAGTCAATGCACAAACAGAATGATTTAAATGAACCTCAACACTTAGGAAACAAAAACTGAGGGGCAGAGCCTGTAAGATTTTTCAATAATTCACCTATCTCAGTCACTATACTTCCCCCTATTCCTGGTAACCTACAAGGGCTGAGGGCTACCTGTGTTGGGGGTGTGGTTGGAGGAAGACGGGGAATCACAGATGAAGTCAAAGTCGATCACATTCTCCAGATTGTTGCTGTCTACTATGCCATTCTGTGAACATAAAAGGGACTCTCTTAGTGAAAATGAACATAAAATAATTCTTAAAAACACAAAGTCTAAACCCAGAAATTACGGAAAGCAAATACTTTCAAAGAGCTACTCTTACAAATGTCTTTTACTCTTCCTCAAAGCATCAAAATATTGGTAGAGTTTAAAATAATATAATTCCTTTTACTTTCAAACTTTTAATTTCTCAGACTGCAACTCTGTTTAAACTTTCATATTTTATTTTTATTTGCAAACCTTCCATAAAAGCATTTTACTGATAAATTTATCAACATTTTATGAAACAAGACTACAGCATGTATGTAATTTTTTTTAACCTTCAAAAGTGGCATCCAGCAAAAGCTATACCCTTCAGCATTAATATATAATATACATAAAAATAGACCTCTTTTTACTTGCATTCATTTCACACAAATTGTATTATAATGCCTAGTTTTGTTGTAGACAATATTATTTGCGTCAATATTTTCAATGAGGATTTATGATAATATTGATGAAGGAAAGAAGACCTCGGCAGATTCCCCCTCGAATGGGGAAAATATAACATAAAATTATGCGTTTTAAAAAGTCCAAAAATTGTTGCCCAAATAAGTCCGCAAATAGAAACATTTGTTTCATGCCCCAACTGTCATAAAAATGAAATGAAAATGTCATTTATTTTGACAAGTCAGAATTTTAAGGGTTTTTTTTAACATTGTTCTTTCTTCCATGTTTTTTTTTTTTTTTTTGGAATAATTGCAAAAAAACAATGGCTCAAGTAAGGCCCACAGTGAGCACAATTTTTTTTTATTATTATTTTTAAAGGAAAGACTCAAACCCATTTACAATGTATTTCTCTTCCACAAACACTCACCTGAATGACTATATCAGTTAGTGTGGCAGTACTTAATGAATGCAAATCTTGCAGTGTTGTATACTGCTGCTCATGCTCTTCTGGCTCTTGCTGAACTAGCTGCTGCTGATGTTGCTGTTGCTGAATTTGCTGATGATGAAGATGCTGCTGCTGCTGCTGATGTTGTTGTTGTTGCTGCCGCTGTTGTTGCTGAACTTGATGTTGCTGGACTTGATGTTGCTGAACATGATGGTGTTGCTGTTGCTGAGCTCGCTGATGCCGTGAATGAGACTGAGTCTGCACAAGCTCGGGGTACTGGATTTCTGCTGAAACGTCTCTTTTCATTCTCTTTGACTTGCTGGTTCTATGTACAGATCCTGAAGAATATGTGACTCTCACCAAGGGACTATCCTGGATTTTGATTGGAGTGCGTTCGTTTTTATGGGGCGTGGACGGCTCTTCCAAACCGGGTGAGTTGGGACTGGAACCTGGAGATGCCCTTTTGGAGCTGTGGATGCCCGCCAGTCCTTGACGTATTGCCTCCAGGTTTTCTGTTTGAGGGGAGGGGGGGATTAAAATTATGGAAATCCATTTCATGCTTTAGATGCGGTTCAGTAAGCTATATGTGAGTTGACATGATTATTAAAGTTATATCATTGTTTTGCTGACTCTGGTCCAAAAAAATTAATAGACAAATATGATTAAAGGCGGGCATATTAAAATCAAACGCATTTACACTAAACAGATAAAAGATGGTTACACCGATTACTTTTACTAGTTGATTGTAATTTTAAATGTATTACTTTATTTGCTGTTTCCTCCTTTTTTCTTTTATTTTTATTAGAAAATAAACATTAAATAGATCTTGACCCAAGGGGAAACGAAGAAGGAAAGCTACAACTTTCAAATTAAAAATAAAAGTATAAAAATAATATTTATTCTATGACCATGAGAGGAACTAAGATACTGAAACACATTGAAACCAGGAGTGCCAAGTAAAACAAGACAATTGAGCAATCAGCGCAAAAGACAATGACTTTGATGTCCATGTTCAACAACAACAAGAAAATGGACAGACAGGCAAGACCTCCAGATATTAAAACTGTACAGCGGGTAAGATCATAATCGACTTTTTTTTCATAAAAATACCCACAATAGGCATGAAGGGATTATAATGCTGAACCTCAGTCACAAAATGTGACAAACATGCAAATTATCTAAGAGCAGTGTCCTGAGAAATTATGTTCTTAGTGGTTGAATGTCCATTTGGGTAGCTCTTTTCTTCTAGAAGGCGAGTTATATAGTCAGCACCTGAGGCAAACCATAAGAATTATTGTCATGCCATCCCCCAAAAAACTAACACGGAGATGCAACAGAAGTGTAATCGTTACTGTATGAGTCAGCTGTATGAAGAGGAAAATGCTTTTTTCACACGACACATACATCCATAAGAAGTATGTTATAATAGTATTCACCACTCAAAGTATTGTTATATGGAGCCCCTAAAAGAAGTTTGCAATCAGGTAGTTTTCCTGTAATAGGATTCTTTATAGTATAAATCACAGATGAGGTATGCTCTATAAAGTATGAGAATGAATGTGAAGCAGGCCACGTTATTGTTTGGTGTAGTGTTGGACCCTAGTTGCCTGTGGCCAATTTGTATTTAAACAGGAGCCATAAAGTTGGGGTTTTGGGAAGCATTTGACATATAATTAAAATTAATTCTGGTGATCAATTGGACTCAGCTGAGATTTAGCCAAGATTCAAAAGTATAAAGCTAATAGTGAGGCTTAACTTTAGTTCTGGACAAAAGCATATGAAGAAATTCTGCAGCAACATTAAATATAAAATCCAGTAAGTAACGGCAATCTTTCTCATATGACTATGACCAAATTACCTGGGAAGGCCATGCTCTGAAGGAGTCCATTAGGGTCTTTCTTGCCCCACTTGTTGATCTCCTCTTCCATCTTGCTCGCTTTGTTGGGGTTCATAGCCCACAAGCAGCCTTTCTTGGCGCCCTGGGTCAGCTTGGGGTTCTCCACCTTGCGGAAACACTTATTGAGGGACAGGTTGTGTCTCACTGAGTTCTGAAAATAAGGGATTTTTTTTTTGGAAGAATTAATTTCAAAAGGCCATGACTGAAATATAAATAGTTAAAGGCAAGTCGATTCATAAACACTGCTCCTCATTAGGTCCTAAACACTGCTCACCATCACTTAAGCCCACAGGAGATCTTTTCTTTTTATCCTCGCTTGTTGTTGAGCTTTTGAGATAGAAGATGGAAGGAAAAGAAGAATAGCTTTTTATAGAGTTAGGAGACGAGGTTAAATTTACTTAATTACTATTGTGCTTAATCGAAGGGAGACAACAGAACAGTCATACAAACATATAATATGATAGCAACTGTATTTGACAAGCCCTGCTGGATCATTGAGGACAATAAATTACTCACCTTCCAACCATCTGGCGCAGTTTTGAAATATGGGAAGTTCTCACTAGATGCAGAGAAGTGAAAAAAAGAATAAAGTTTACTAATTTAATGTGTCAATTCCTTCACGAAGACTGTGAAATGAATATTTAAATGCAACATTCAACTATTAGCAACATACTTTCGGTGCAGCTGAGATTCTCCCTGAAATAAGAAATTGATCTAAAAAAAATATCAAAACATACATATGCACTCAACGACCAATTTTCATTTAACCACAATAGAAACAAAATACACCATATTTTACTTTCAAAAAGTATGATCTGATCATCACAGCATTTTTTCAAAAGTAAACGTACACAGGCACAGATGCTGATATAATGTAATTGTTTTAACTTTCAGAGTCAAAATAAGCCTGAACAACCCTGAAAAAAAAAAAAAATTTCACAGGTCCTGGACAAAGCGTTGAGAATGAATTTTTAAGGAGGGTTGTCATGAGAAAAATGGAAATTTCAGCCAAAGAGAAAATTTCCAGACTTCCACCAAAAACCAGAATGGTTCCACAACTTTGACAAAGTACTGTCTAACACTAAATACAACAAACTCACGTCATGAAATTATAAATTTCGCTGACAGGAAGATTTCCAGTCTTGCTGTTCTTGAGGGCTAAAGCAATGAGGCAGGAATAGGAGAAGGACGGCTTGGGAAATGGGCGATCTTCCCCTATGACAACAGTGGAAGAAACACCGCTCCCAGGTGACAAGCATAAATTGGATGAAGTCACTTGCTCATGTTGAAACTGCTGTTGCTGAAACGCCTGAGGAAAGATTGTTATACAGGTTAGTCTCTATCCAGCAAAGAGAAAGATGGGTTGATTATATTATAAGCTTACAGAATGAAATTTTTGATATCTGAAAAATAAAAATCTGTTAGAAGAATCATATAATCCAAAAGAAAAGGGACGTCTCTGAATTTTTCTAGCAATCATCATGAACAACATCATCAATTCACTATAACAAAAGTACAGAAAAGAAGTGACGCAAACAGCAACACATCGAACATTCCCAACCTGTACAGGATTTTGATGAGCATCGATCTGAGGCGCACCCACTGTCTGCAGGCGGCCAAGTAAAACTGGAGATGCCTGAGAGGGGGACAACAATCCACTTTTGGTCGCGGTGTGGCTGCTCTTGTCCACAGTCATCACCTGCTGCTTCTGCGGCGATGACACCATCACAAAGTTAGCTGGCATTTGCAGAGAAGAACCAGAGGTTGCGATGGTTAACTTTTCAACCAGGTTCCCTTTGACCAGATAGGCTGCCCTTGACTTGTGAGGCGACTCCCTGGCAGTGACTAGGTAACTCTGAAACTTGACTGGTGAGTTACTGTTGCTGTGGTTCACTGCCGACAAGATCCGCATGCCTTCGCTGCTATCCGTCCGCACAAGACGCTGGCCACCTGGCACCAACAACTCATGCGCATCATCAGAATCCTCATCTGCGGTGTCCCCAAGATTGCTACAGTTGGCATGCAGGCGCATTGCAGCGCTGTTGGCATTTTCAAACGACAGCAAATTAGAACCAACGGTGTGAGTTGGTCCACTCTGGGGAGCCATCTGCATAGGAAAAACAGACTGAGGGTCCACAGTGACCATATTCCCATCATTTGAGTTGTCATTATCCAGCTGAGCAAACTTTGGGATCCAGTCCACATCACTGAGATGAGTCGTCGCATCTAGGCTATCCAACTCAAGCCCGTTCTCCGCCTTCACTTCTGAGACATGATTGTGCATCTCTTCTGTGTATTTGGCCATCTCTCCGCTTGTACTAATGAGAAATGCATCAAGGTCTTGTTTAGGAATATTAAGAAAAGACAAAGGGTCTGAACTGGGGATCGCATTTTTATCTGAGTTGAATGAATCCATCTTGTGCAAGATCTCTTCTTATAAAATCTGTCAAAAAAGAGAAAGAGGTAGAATCAAATTACTAATCATTTTTTTTTAATTTAGACAAAGGAATGAAAGCTATTTTGAGGGAACTGAATGAATAATACTAGGAATGTAAGTGAAAAGAAAATCAAAATGGGAGCAGAAAAATCAAATGCAAATGAAAAAGAATACAATTCAAACACTGATGTATAATCTAGTTCAAATGAAATCGTGTATCCTGAATGAAACAATTTACAGATAAAACTAGCAACAACAATAACATGTTCGATTAAAAAGGGCATAAAAAACATGAAAAGGAAGATAAGCATGTCCCTAATGTTATCACACATATGCTAAAAGTAAGTTACGTCCCTTTACTTATATAAATGATGCATGCGATACTTCATGTAGATATCTAGCTCTTGTTTTCAATGAGAAATATTGACAATAAACACAAGTTTCTCATGTCATAGAATATAGGATAAGCCTAGATCTAGCTATATTCTTAAAATACTCCTTTCCCTTGAATTATGCTGGGCATCATGCAGATTTAGATCTAGATCTTGTGTGAAGACAGATCAAAGACAGTCATAATTCTTGGTCAAAAGCATAAAAAACAAATGAAGGCAATTTGAATTTGAAATTTTCGACAGTTCTACGTTACTTTAGACGAATCTCGAAAGATTCCTAGAGCTAGATACTAGATGTATTTTTGAAACAATACGACTTGGTTATGATACAACAAGCCATGCCTAGCCCACTTGCCAAATTCATCAAAAGTGAATTCTGATGGATGGTTCAACAAAAAATGGTAGATCTAAATGGTCCAAGTCTGGAGCTAGAGTCTGGGCCTAGTTGGCCTCTGTGAATGAAAATGAAAGGAAGGCTAACGTAGCTAGATCTAGATATCCAGTAGAACCGATTTTTTCCCTTGCTCCTTTCTCAAGTCTCAAGTCAAACCTACACTTTCTATTGACTGTTGCCTCAATTTGAATTCCCTTTTCTTTCAGGTTCGAGTAAGAGGGCTAAAATAAATAATGGCATATGATGGAATAAAGAAAAACAAAGTGTGTGGAACGGAGAAAAATGAGCAAAAATTTTGTTGGATAGGGCCTAGGCGTGGCGTAGCCAAGAAACTTTTAGAAAGGAAAGGGCTCACACTAGGCTAGGCCACAGGCTAACTCAAACTTGATAGAGTTGGACTTCACTTCAAAGAAAATGTGCAAAACAGTGAAAACTCGAATTTCTACTTACTTTCAATCAACTTTACGTAAAAAGACTTAAAACAAATTGAAAAAACATTTGCTCTCTATTTGTGAATGAATCCTCAACATGCTTTTTTTAAAAAAACTACAGAATTGTGGCTGGACGATTGAAAGTAAAAGTAGATCTAGATCTAGAGTCTAGATTTTCTACATTGAATTAGGTCATGTGGTGTCCACTTTTGAATTTCCTCACTCGAGCCGGCCTATTCTGTACACATTTACTAATTAAAACGACAGTCTATTCCTCTTTCCGGTAACATGCATAACACAAAAGTTCATATTATGTTTACATTATTAGTCTGTAACCAATATGACCACAAGTAATAAGATGTGCGGAAAAAAATTGATGTTCAACAACAACCTCAGTAAACTAGGTCAGAGGCCATGACTCCAGACTGAACTAGTGGAGAACACCGGATGAGTATTTGAACTTTACATCAAAAGTTTACACATTTCAAAACATACTGGTAACTAAAAACTGTATAAAAGTACTTACCATGTTTGCGAGAAAAAAATCCAAATTTTAGAAATTGAAGTTTTGTTGTTTTTCAGTAATTACAATTTGTAAACAAAAGCCACATGCGAACGATCATCTTTCGGCGATGCGTAAAAGTTGTAGAATTTCGTTGGCCGATTCCGCGAACAAAGAAAGGTAATAGTTTTGAAATTCGCGTATCTGATTGGTCGGGTGTTTCCGTGATATTTTAAAGGAGGCGATCCGATTGGTTGTTGCTCGCGGTAACTCGATCAACAACGTGCTGAGACAGGTGTGCTGCGGTTAAGAAACTTCGAAACGTGTATGATCAAGTCTGACGTGGTTGTTCTCTAAATTACCAATTGATTATTGGAAAATTGCAAAAAAAAAATGTTTGGTTTTTTCCATCTCTCTCAGATTGTTTTTATATTTTATCTTGGTACATCTCATATTTGCTGGTTCTAGCTCTCGGCCTTATCGATCGATAGAATGCCCTAACCACAAGCAAGGCAATTTATCACACAATGACTATGAGCGAGTGACCATGAGGAGAGAGCTGACCAACCACCCATGACGCATTGCGTTTGAACGGGTTAGCGATGAAAGAAAGACCACGAGGCCCAGGCCATGTGGAGTCCTGAGAGAGTTTCCCACAGTCAAAATGGCCCTCGGCTGAAAGACTTCTTAATTGGCGCGTTTTACGAAACGTTGCTGTTTGCGCATATTGTACCTTGATGTAATAGCTCTCTCCTCTCTCCATGAATTGAGGGTTGGAGTTGGACAAAAAATTGCCTGACCACCAGATGTGACCACGAACAGATGGTTTAGATTTAGAGCCTCGAGTTTTAGTACAACAATGTACATTTTGTACATACTAGAGTATAGAGAGCGCTTTTCCCACCAAAGAAGCCCAGTGCACTTTCAATACCATTTCCTACTTTACCAGCAGGCCTATTTTTCCATCTCCTCTTACGCCGACTCGATAAGATTTTATACGATTCCGAGGCGTCTCAAAATTTGTTACCAGTTCTTGTATAGATATCTATCATTACTGTTTTAATTTTATTACTTTACGTGCAGCTTTGAATGTGGCTATTGTTGTTTCACTGGGTCTAAAACGAAAATATATACAATGTATATATTAATATATATATATAAAACCTTTTTTTTTGGGGGGGGGTGAGGGTAAGTAGAAGAAAATGTGTTGCGTGCTGCGTAAAGATGAGGTTGTGTTGTTGGTTTTTTTGGGGGGTGGAGACTAATATATTATGTAATCTGTTCTTCCTTACTTTGTAAGTGCACAACCTCTACGCTATGGCCATCTGAGTGGCAGAAGGAATGCTGCTGAACCGTGTTACATTACGTGTATAGAATCTTCCTCACGTAGGCCCCTACATTTGAAAGTGTCTGGCGGTGGAGTTTGGATAAAATGCTGAATTCTGTCTATGTATTTCAAAACAGAGGGTAAACTTAGCAAACTGAGAAAGCACTAGGCACTGGACAGCTGGCGAAGAGCAAGTGAGAGTGAGCCCGTTCATTATGGAACACACTAAGAGCTGCGCTCATCTAGTATTTCAGTGGGTCAAACATTCGCTTTGTCCAGTCTTGTTCAATCCAATCATTGATAACTGATCTTTTCTTGGTCTGTGGTCTCGTTCCCTTTTGCCCGAATTGCAGCAGGATTAACTATGTTATTAAAAAGCAAGAAGTAAGAATAAGAAAAGTTAACTCTTGTTCCATCCTGAGAAGACTGTCAGAAAACAAACCTCAACTTGGCTCCGAAAACAAGAACACTGACATCGGGAGAGAAAAAAAGTTTTAACATCATTAGGGTTTTGACACGTTTCCTTTTCTTCTCACTTTTTACGGAGTATTTGAACAGGGCCTAGTGCGTATCCATTTGCCTCATGGCAAATCAGCAAATTGACAAGAATCAGATCTTAAATGTTTTTCTGTAAACGAACAAAATAAAGGTAACCAAGTACAAATACATAGAAAATTATATGTGCATTGTAAAGTCAAATTCATTTATTATGAATTTCAAATACTTGAAAGAAATACGTGTACAACATTTCGTAACATCATTGTCATAAGAGAAAATGGTAGAGGGTACCCACTACCAGTCTCCCTTACCTTGCCCATCTAAACAAGATACAAGTAAACAATTTACACATGCACACCTCTCTCTCTTTCTCTCTCCCCCTCTCTCTTTCTTTCTCTCGTCCCATCTCTCTCCTTCTCGCTCCCTCTTTCTCTCTCTCTCTCCCTCGCCCCTCCACATCTCTCTCTCTACTT
>JBDFRD010598702.1:0-16453 GCA_039654405.1 Bullina lineata | reverse complement strand
CAAACCGGGAGAGAAAAAGACGGAGTGAGCAACAGAGAAGAGCGTGTGTTTGTGTGTGTGAGAGAGAGATAGAGAGAGAGAGAGAACAGAATGGAAGAAAAAGAGGAGTCAGAGTTGAAGATAAAAAGAGAGAAAAAAACAGAATGAGCAAAAGAGAATTTTATGCGTGTGTGTGTGATACAGAGAGCGACAGAGTAGGAGAAGAAGAGGCGTCAGATTGAAGTTTTAAAAAGAGAAAAAGACGAGTAAGTAAGAGAGAAGAGTGCGCGCGCGAACGTGTGTGTGTGTGTGTGTGTGTGTGTGTGTGTGTGTGTGTGTGTGTGTGTGTGTGTTTGTGTGACAGAAAGGACAGAGACAGAGTGGGAGAGGAAGAGGAGTCACAGTTGGAGTTAAATAATCAGACGGATAGGCAGAAAACAGACAGGCAAACAAACGGAGCATTAAAAGAAATGATGTTGCATTGATGTTATGTTATATTGTGTACAAGTAGTTGTTTTAATTTACAGAATTGATACACCGGGGCATTGTACATTAAGAGAGAGAGAGAGTGTGTGAGTAAGAGAGAGAGAGAGAGAGAGAGAGAGAGAGAGAGAGAGAGAGAGAAAGAGAGAGAGAGATAGAGTAGGGAGGATAGAGAAAGAATCAGACGGAAGACAGAAAACAGACAGGCAGACGGACAGGCAGAGCGTCAAAAGAAATGCGGTTGCATTGTTGTTATGTTCTCTTGTGGACATGTAATTTTTTAAATTTACAACGTTGATACTCCGACACATTGTACATCAGCACATAATATGTAAGAAATACGGGAAATAATCAAATACCATTTTAAAGAAATTTGTATTGCATGAATGAGGGAGTTACTAAAGTTATAAGAAAAACAACTTAAAATGTCATAGGAATCCCACAATCCTGACTGGATATGCCAGGATACAATTAAATTGAGTAAAAGAAACTACATGTATTACAATGTAGTATAACTATGGTTGCAGTGGAAACCCCTAGGAACCAGAAAACAGGGAAGGCCAAGCGAAACATGGAGAAGATGTGTGGAGATAGACAAGGAAGGAACAGGACAAACATGGTCAGAACTGGCAAAGTTATCCCGGGACAGAAGGAAGTGGGAATCCCTTGTGTGTGACCTATACTCTGATAAGGATGAGGGCCAATGATGATGGTGATGAAGTTTTGGCTTATGTTGATGACAGCTTACTAAATCTAAATTTAAAATCCACTTCTGTGTTATACCACTGAAACTGCATACACATGAAGACGTATATATAATGAAAATTGAATAGCATTTTTTTGCAAAGTAGAATTTAAATTTATAATTCAGCCATTTAATTCTTTGATATATATTATGAACATAATTTTTGGGTACAGACTGAATGTCAAATAGTAATTTCCTGTTCCATTCTCTAGAGTGAAGTTTTTAACCCCCATGTTTTTTATTATTATAATCAGGTTTTTTTTAAATTCAGACCCCAGGTCACTCATTCACATCTCCTCTTCACATCTGACGCTACACATTTCAGACTTCTTTTAATCTGATTATCCATCACATAGTTCCCTCACCCATATTCAAGGGGCAAGAAACAAACAAATAAATACATAACTTAGCTTTCTCATACCTTATTGCCCCTGGTATGAGTCCATTCCACAGTTTTTTCATAATGGAAGAAGACGACAACTCTTGCTGCAACACTTCACCTAAGAATGAAAGAAAAAAAAAGAAAGGTGAAGACAGATTGAAATAGACAAACTGTCATTTTTAAGGATTTCAGTGAATGTAATAAAATTGCTGGCAAATTAAATATTTATTTTGCTTTATTTATAAATGAGAAGGTTTGGGGAAAGTCAGACAGTTTATGACACATTCACACACTGGTTCAAAATGCCTAGACTGTAGTAAGTAAAGTCCCTTCAAGACCAATGAGGCCCATAAAGAGGGAGCTTATCCCCGTTTTGGTAGCCTAAACTAGAGATTCTAAATAAATTAAATATGACAGTCATATTCCTTCTCTAACTCCAATAAGTTTTTTTCCTTATTGACACACTAAAAAGAAGATTTATTTCCACATCCTGAATGATTTTTCTTTTCTCTCACACAACAGCTGTTGCTAATTGTACACTCACCAACTACCCCCAGAGGAGGCATCTTTATGACGACAATCCCTCCCGTGCTTGTGGCCAATGAGAAAAGAGCATGGCCATCACTGCACAAGCAGCTGGCGCCGCCAAGAAGATGAGACGTGATACTGCCTCCGGGCGTCAACAAGAATTGGTTCTTTGGGTCATCGGGAAGCGAAGCTTCGTAGAATATGGATACTGCATTCTGTTCTGACAACACAAAGCCTTGCTGTTTGGATAAATAGGTAGAAAAAGAGAATTGAGGGACGCAAGGTTATGATATTGGTGATATAAATTTCTTGAAAACATGAGCAACCAATGTACAAGTACTACATTTCTCTGCCAATGTAATATTCTTTCGCAACACATAAAAGTAATTTTTTTTCTTTTCTAGAAATATAATCTCAATTGAGACATTTACTCAACTTAAGACTGCTGTTAAGTTTTCAAAACACAAATGACGAGCATTATAATGTAAAGCAAAATGATGGTGCGCACCTGTCGACTGAGTTTATCTGGATGTGGGAACACCAGGCGGTGGATACTTGCAACAGTGGCCACCAGTACAATGACATTGCCACCTGCTTCGTGTATTGACACCTTCGGAAGAACAGGTGTATCCTGGAAGCGGTAGCGAACAAGACCACCGGCCAGGGTCAAGTCTAGAGATTCCTCAACCATTTCCAACACATCCTGGTACGTTCGCCTGATTGTACAGAAACAGGATTATATAATAATATATATTACAAAAAAAACAAAAAAACATGTAGTATAAATATAAAAGATTTTACCTGAAAAAATACATTACAAAGATAGGTTCTGAACATGCTAGTCATAATATATTTTTACATATTGTATTCAGAAAGTTAGTTTATACTGCAGTTTATCACAGCAGTCCCAAAAGTAAGAACACTAAACAGAATCAAAAGGCTCGACATTTCTGTCTTCTACGGTGAACACTTACGGAAAAAGACAAAGCGAAAAAGACTACAGTACACAGAGTTCAAATAAGAAAGAAAAAAAAAATAGAAAAGAAAGTGAAGGAAATAGAAAGGGAGTGATGCAACATTGCTTGCTTCAGGATACAGGATTTGTGGTAGCAGCTCACCGTTGTTTCACACTTCATTTTGCTTTTGTTCCTTGTAAATTTCTCTTTCTTCTGTATAAATCTCCTTTAGATATTTTGTAGATCTAAGCCTGTCTTATTTATTGATCTAATTTTAGTTCAGCTCTTTCATTTTCCCTTCCCCCACCCGCTTTTTATTTCCTTCGTATTCCTTTATAATTTTTATTCTTCGTTTCTTTCCTGAAAGACAAAAATGTTGAGCGTTGGTTTTGTTTAGTGTTCTAACTTTATTAAAAGAGGCTAGTCTGTCTTGAAAGCAAAAATAGTAATCATTATAGTCTTACACAAGAGCAGTTCATATTTGATACAAGAAATCAACCATTGTTACCTCAAATTTCAAATACTTAGAACCAACACACTGCCAATTACCGTACTAAGAAAATTATCGATCAGGTTATTTTAAAAAAAATTGATTAAAATTTTTAATCTAACAAACATGGATTTCTAATGCTTTTTATGGAAATCATGCTGCATGACTGTTTTAACATAAAATGTACACATAGACATAAAACATCTTTGTCTCCATCTCCAAATTGAGTTTGCTCTATGTAAACCCTTATACTTACCAGTAGATAAACCTGTTACGAACAGATGATCCTGGAAGTCCAGAATTTAGGTAAGCATAGCCACCACAGCTTTCCTGCACTTTGATGTCCTGAAGTGTGCTTGCTGATGCACCTGGAAAGCAACAAAAAAAACAAAAACTGTTTAGCGTGTTATTTGAGATCCTTCATGAACAAGGAGAAAGTTTTTATTGCTTAACCCAGGAAGCCTGCTGGGACTACCTACAATAGGATTTTCATCATAAAAATGTAGCTAGAATCCTATTTTAGCGTCCAATATTCATTCGTATTCGGAGCATTATTGTAAACACACCGATATAATAATTAGATTCGATATGAGCATCTATCCCAGACTAGGCCCAGATCCTGGCTTAGAATCTAGATGAACTAGTTGAACCTAGTTCCAGATCTAGATCTAGAGTCTACCCGCCCACGTTCGACCACTCTAGGACCAGTCGGAAGAAGTTGCCATTCTAAAAAAAGTAATGATGTCAATGTCGTGAAATAGGTTTAGAAAGATAGCCAATCAGAGGCTCTTTTATTTTACTATGCTGGGAGACTAAAATCGAAAGTTGATTTTGTGACGCACGCATTTTTTGTGTACACATGTTTTGACCCATGTACGATCACCATGCCTCAACCCAACCACCAACCTTCCTCAACCCGACCGGGTGTTTGTTTACCTTAGCAATGGGCAATTTGAACTGTTTTATAACTGTGATTTATTATGTTACTAACTTTGTGTACTATTTCACATCCATATCAAGTAGTTACACACACACACATACGAGAGTCATGCTCTGATATGGACCTTTGGAGGTTGCCTTCGGGGGGGCCCTACTCCTCTCATAATATGTTTAGATTGAAGACTTTGTAGTTTGTATACTGTAAAAATAATGCAATTTATACATTCAGATAAAAAAAGTGATGGACGATCGATTTCACTTCGAATAGTCAACAATATGGGTCAGTTAGTGCATGCTAGGTAATAATTGTAGACAAAATTTGTCATGTGATTCGGGACATGTAAACAAAAGCGGTCGGACATGGGTGCATACTCTAGTGCTAGAGTAGATCTAACAAGATCTATATCTAGCTCTTGTCTACATCTGTCTTCATGTGAATGGAGCTTCATTTTGATATGGTTATGCTGTAGATCTAGATCTCTAGTGGTTTTGTCTGTCTGCCTACTTCTCTCTCGAAAAGCTAATTTAAAGAGTAAAAGTTTCATTTATTAATTTGAAATTTGTGAAACGAACTCCTTGAGAGTTATTGAATATAGATCTAGAATCTTGAGGGAATAAAGATTAGATCTAGATCTAGTTAAAAAAAGGTCTGATGTTTCTTGACATTTTCATTTTTTACAGGTGAACTTTACGATTGAAGAGATCCGTAATATTATGGATAATAAAAGGAACATCCGCAACATGTCGGTCATTGCCCATGTGGATCATGGCAAATCGACCCTCACTGACTCCCTTGTGAGCAAGGCTGGAATCATTGCGTCGGCAAAAGCTGGGGAAACTCGCTTTACCGACACAAGAAAGGATGAGCAGGAACGCTGTATTACCATCAAATCAACGTAAGTGCTTCCGTTATACCCTTCAAGCAAACTGAATACCTTCTGGATAGGCCTATATAGATTTGAGTGCAGGATGTTTATATTATGTATTATGTTAAATTATAGATATCTAGTGGTCTCTCCGCCTAAGAGCTCGTTGTTCTTGTGAAACATTTTTCTATTTTATCACCGTAAGAGCCTGCTTTCAACTACAAAATCCAAGAACAGTCTTCTTACCCCCCTTTTTTTTTTTTTTTAAATAAAGCAGCCTCCTAAACTGCAAGAAATAGTCGGCCACCTTGCTTTTGTTCTAGGGCCTACTAGTACCAGGCCCTAGCAGTGGTGGAAAGCAAAACCCTGTTCTCTCCGCCGCCAGTTCCCCCCCCAGGCCTATTTGCGTTGATGCGTTCAACAGGCCAAGCCTATCCGCTCTCGCTCAAAATGTGCCCATCCAGCCCCATCTCTAACCTGTACGTTAGACCAGTTATAATTAGCTACGCTTTGTTGTGTCCCGCCCATATTCTTCGACCGACACTTTCAACACACCCCTTCCCCATGTTCTCGATGTCCTGTGACCCTGCAACCCAGTCTCGTCCCTACCCAGCTGCTCATAGTTCACATATGATGAAACACCGCTCTGTTTTGATCTACATCGTGAAAGCGGTGTCTCAGCAAGGGATCGGTACCAGGAGTTAGATTTTATGGAGAGGAGCCACCAGCGTCTTTCATTGTTTGTGTAATGCAGACCGCGATAATCTAGCAGGGAATAAGCATGATTTTGATTGGTGTTTGAAATTTAAGTAAACCAGTCACAGATTGATTTGGTTAGTGATGACACTCCATTAATTTGTTCGTGAATTCTTAGTGCCGCCCCTCCCTGAGTTGCGTTGTTCAATCATTGCAAACATCGTATTTCTTTGAAATCTAAGTGCCCACTCAGGCTAAGAACACGGTCATCGTATCTCCTAAGGGGCGGGTTCTTAGGCGGAGACCACTGTACTGCCAGATTAGATGCAATCCTGAAAATTCCTGAAGCTGCTGCATATGGTTGCTGCTCTATGTCCTCTTGTGGAACCGAAAATAACTTTTCTTTAGTAATGGATAGGGAACAGCAGATATATTAAGATATAAAGAACATATCTTTCTGAAGATGTGATGGTAGGCTTCATCTCAGAAACACTTTTATTACTTATTATAATGCAATTGTGATTATTTAATACTTTTCAGAGCAATTTCCCTGTACTATGAGCTGAACAAGGATGATATGAAGTACATCAGGCAGGAGTATGACCCTACAAACACCAACTTCTTAATCAATCTGATTGACTCTCCGGGGCACGTTGACTTTTCGTCAGAAGTCACTGCTGCTCTCCGTGTGACTGATGGAGCTCTTGTTGTTGTTGACTGTGTCTCAGGTATCATTCAAAAGCAGTAATGTTTACATGTATCTACTCTTATACATGTAAAACTTTTTTTGTCTAAAGCTTTTATTTAAAGCCTCGATTTCAGGCTGGTCCCCACTCCAGCCCACCCCAAATTTCCAAGTAGAATCCTTGCTCTATATGACATTTCATCAAGATTAAATAATATGAACTACTACTAAAATGCTTTTCAAAAGCCATATCTCATGAACAAATTTATATAGATATATGTGTCATTATTTTTTGTTAAAAAAGATCATGAAAAAAAAGTTAAGTAATTATGGCTGACTACTCATTTTGGGAACTTCTGCTTTATTTAGAGTAAGCATATAATGTTTACGCTCATATTTGTTTTGTCCATCTTGAAAGCATCGATATGGGATTTGGGCTGAGCTAGATTAAGAGCTATGAAGCTTTATATCCTCACTATGTATCCTTTTTGAAATTCTTGCTTATTTAGCCTATTCCAAAAGAGAAAGAGAAAATGCATGTTCAGTAATTTTTCCAGGAATTCAAGATGTTTTCTTTGTCATCATTATGAGTATGATAGCATTTTTTTTTTAATATTATAAACCAGGTGTGTGTGTCCAAACTGAGACAGTGCTTCGTCAGGCCATTGCCGAGCGCATTCATCCTGTTCTTTTCATGAACAAGATGGATCTTGCACTGCTCACTCTTCAGCTTGAGGCTGAGGACATGTACCAGACTTTCCAGAGAATCATCGAGAACGTGAACGTGATTGTCAACACGTATGGCGAGGAGGACGGCCCTATGGGGAACATTGCCGTAAGTTTATAGAACTCGTTTTATGAAGTTTTTATGAAATGGTGCTCACAGTGTCGATTTCTATATGTCGCGTTTCTTACACTATTAAGCGTTTACAATCAGGGGAATTCACTCGTAAATTACTTTTCCAAGCGTCTGTTTTATTTGGAAGTCATTTTTAGCTTGTTTGGGGCAGAGGTTGTTTAAAAAAACAACTCTGATACATGGATTTTTGTCAGAAGGCAGCTGAGCAATAATGTTTCAATAACCAGAATGGCTGTCCAAGGAAAGATTTGATGATGGCAGGTGTTGTAAGAGAATTGTGTTTAGAAGATTTGAATAGCGAAAATGGACACATGTTTGAAGATGGTAGTACTAGTAGTGATAGTCATAAAGGCTTGAGCTGTGATAGTGAAGGATGTATTGTATCAGCTAGAGACAACAGAGTTCAGATTCTGAGGAAGAGGTTCGGCCTAGTAGTGCAAAAAGGCAAAAGACTGGCAGGAAAAGGGAAAGGAAAGGCAAACTGAGAGAAGAAGAACAAGCAGTATGGAGGCTTTTTGGTCTAGAGATTGTAGAAACAAACAAAAACTCTCACTTTGTGTGGAAGCCTGGTATTGAGACCTGAAGTAAATACTTAACTTGGATTTGATGTTACTGTAACACCAATTGAATGTTATTGGGCTCTTTTTACATCTGAAGATCTGGACATGGTGGTAAGATTAGTGAATACACACGCTTAGGTCCAAGTACAAAAAAACATCCTTGCAAGGAAATGTTTGCGTTTACCACTTCTGTGTTTGGTATTGTGTTCCAGGTTGATCCTAAAAACGGAACTGTTGGATTTGGCTCTGGTCTGCACGGTTGGGCTTTCACCTTGAAAGACTTTGCCAAGCAGTATCAGAAGAAATTCAAAATTGAAGAGCAGCAGCTCATGAAGAGGCTCTGGGGCGACCAATTTTACCACCCAAAGGAAAAGAAGTGGTTCAAGGAGAGATGTGACGGTGCAGTGAGAGGATTCACCAACTACATCCTGAAGCCGATCTACGAGGTTAGTATGATTGATAATCAAATGATTAATTCATATATATTTGACCTGTTTAAAACGGAAATCTGTACAACGCGGAAACGGAAAGCAGAATGCTCTCCCAACTGAACAAATTACTTTTAAAACATGCCGAATGATGAAAAGTCTTATTTTATCGACCGTGGGAGAGACCACAGTCCCTTTGTGCCCCTCGCTGCTAGACGGCCGGGGCCATAAAAGTATGCAATTGCCCTTGGTACCGAAAGCACATGACTTTAAGATTGACTAATCATGAGTGTTGATACCGTGTGTTGTAAAACCGAAGCATCGTGGCCAGTGAATACGAGCCTTTGATTTTTATCAACAGTAAACAGGTCTGTGGTCCCGTTGCCACTCGCTTGGTTTGCGTCCGAAGAACTAATCACTGACGTCTTTGGGTTATTTAACGTCGGTTTTCCAGTACCAGATGGTTGCAGGCCTGATATCGACGACAGAGAACCAATCAGCATTTACTCCAGGCTATATAAGAAGACTATGGCAGCCCCTGCCCACCCCCTCCACTATACAAGGCACTGCCTAATCCGTCAGCGATATCGGACCTGCATGCATCCTACCTTAGTTAAAACAAAGAAACCGACGGAACCTGCCTAAGACTGAAATCTGCACAAGATGGAAACTTTTTTCCTTCCCCTCTGTTTCCGTCTTGGGCAGGTTCGACTATTTAGAAAAGTAAAAATTGGAATGGTGGTTTTAAGTTTAAGAGGTGTGGCTTGCCTCCTCCCATTAATTGTATGTGAATTTATTTCCCACTGTATGTTGGGACAGTTAAAGCTCATCCTACTCTGAACCGATATACCTCATATAATTTCTTCACTTTGATGAATCTGCAATACTTGTCATGGACCAAGCCTGTTTGTAAGTGTCTATAAATATGCCATTCTCAGGTTGGCACAGAAATGTTACATCTCACTCATATTTTTTAAATGTATGTACATGTTGATAAATGCTTTTTATCCATATCAGTTTGAACCCTAACTATCATATGTTAACAAGCAAAATAGTTTTCCTGTGCAGTTGACACAAGGAGCCTTTTTTGAATAAGAGTTGAATATGCCATGCTTGTTACTGGTGACACAACAAATGTCGGTGTAATTTGGTCCTTAAAGACAGAAGCAAGAATTTACCTGCAATGTCACAACTTCAATCAATAGTCATAGGGAACATCTTTAAAAGGAAACAAATTAACATTTAGAATTTCAACTAATTAACATTTACATATATATGAAGACACATAGGACACGGTAATGCGCAAAATTCAGAGCTTTAAAGGAAGAAATTTTCGTGTTTATAAAGTTCAATGGAGTATTATGCTCTGTTTCTGATGTCAGAGTTCTTTGTAAAAAAGCTTTGATTTCAAGCATGAAATGTCAAAAGATGCATAATAGTTTTGCTTGAAGTGTGTTTATTTCAAGCACAGGGACAATTCAAGTCATCATATATTTGACATGAGAAAGTAAAAGCATTTTGAGTCAAAACAAATTTAGTTGCAAGTGATGTACTTCCAATACATCTCGAAATGTCTACTTGGCGACAGGAATTTTAAAACGGAAAAAGGAGTGTTGGGAAATGGATTTCTGCAGATTTGTCTTGTTTTGACAGATTTTCAACACCTGCATGAACAAGAAGAAAGATGAAGCTCTTGAGCTTCTTGAAAAGCTTGGTGTGAAGTTGGTCGGAGAGGAAAAAGACTTGGAGCACAAGCAGCTTCTCAAGGTAAGAGCAAAATAATTTTCTAGTATGTATTCTTTTTTGGAGCAAATTAAAAAAAAAAGATTTTATAACTTGATGTGTTACCTGCAAGTCCACACTCACTTGTGTAAAAATAAAATATGATACTGAACTTTGAGTGAATTGTTTATTCTTGTGCACTCTTGATGAAGTTAATGCCTAATGAGGAGAGTGGTCACATAAATACCACTTATAGTTTTGATAATTTTGACTAAACATGTCATTTACTCCAAATGTATAGGGTCATTTTAAGCATTGCGTCCTTTTCAACATTTTTGCTTCCAGTGTACGATGAGGAAATGGCTGCCAGCTGGAGACGCCATGTTGCAGATGATTGTCATCCATCTGCCTTCACCTGTGACTGCCCAGAAATACAGGGCAGAGCTGCTTTATGAGGGTCCTGCTGACGATGAGTGCTGCACAGGTAAGTTGTTATACATTTGTAATGTACAGTATGCTAAAATCAACATTTTTATATTATTTTAAGGAGCCACAGTTTAATCGTGAAAGAATCTACTTACCATACAGTCTGTGTGTTCGTTGGACTAACCAAAGTTGTTGTCCGTACTTTACCTTTTTACCTTATTTTCTTTGTATTAAGTTCATGCATTCTTCAAACAAAATCTGTCCGCTAACCGTGACATCGAGAAGTTTCTTATTTCAATTCATCTATCCAAGGCTAGTAAAACACCTAAATTGTTGAGAAGTTCGGTCTGCCAGATGTTTTTGAGCCATAAAACCAGGCAGATTGATATAGTAATATGTCATTTTGTATACTGTAGCTTGCGACAATTTATGGGCCTATGTTGCCTTACCTCCCCAACTAATCCTAGCCTCTCACCTAGTCCATGGGCTGTGAGACCTGCAGTTGTTTGTATAGAAGTCACTAGTGTATGAAAGATAGCTGAATGCAGTTTAACTTTGCCCTTCAACACTTCCCTCTCCCCCCGTTTTTCCCTGTCTGGCGAAAGTGTTGAATGAAATCTCAAATCATCAGCATTCTAACGTGTATCTAACTGTGTAGGCAACATCAAAAGTAATTATCTAGGGTGGTAAGGGTAATGTTGTGCTTGTATTGTACCGTATCATTGTTGCAATGTCAGAAATGAAGCTACCAAGAAATAGAACTAAGTGATTTGTTCCCCTCATTTTAATAATACAAATCTGAAGTCTCCCATTTTATAACAGAAATATGAAAATGAGAACATCTTTGTTGTAAGTAGGAATTTGTCAAATCCGTTTTTTCTTAGCTTTTATTTTTGTGTTGAAAACACCAGTGAAAGAAGCAATGTCTCTTGATGCTCTGAAATTTTAGCTGAGGTCTGAGAGATGTAAGAACTTTGAGATGTCGTACGTCTGTTTCCTCATTAGTGCTTTGAAAACGTTCAAATTTGTTTCTTACATTTTTATTTCAGTTTATATCCACATCAATGAAAAATATGAAGTTGGCCCTACATATTTCATGAAATGATGCGTAGTGTTGCGTTTTGATGAAACTCGTACTTGATGTAATAATTGGAATTTTCTCTATAGCCATCAAGAATTGTGACGCCAAGGGACCATTGATGATGTACATCTCCAAGATGGTCCCCACTTCTGACAAAGGAAGATTTTATGCTTTTGGACGAGTGTTCTCTGGAACTGTTACCACTGGTAACAAAGTCCGTCTAATGGGACCCAACTACGTGCCAGGCAAGAAGGAGGACTTGTGCGAGAAGAGCATTCAGAGGTATTTTTTTTGTCAGGAAACTGGTCGTTTTGAAATAGTCTAGAATTTCATTGTGGCTTAGTAACAATGTGGAAGTCCCATTTTGTTTTCTCTAAGCTTTCACTGTTGGCTCAGAATCATAGATAAAATGAAATTGTTATAGAAAATTTCCCTAACCGCTTGAGTGCCGCATTTATATGCAGGGGGAAAATTAGATTTGACTTGCATCACTAAACTGCTTGAAACTGGAAGAGTTATTTAAAGACCTTCCAAATTTCAAGTAGTGGTGGATAAATGAATTATCTTTGAAATTGTTGAAGAAAATGATAAGTATGTTGAGTTTTTCTTTACATATTTCTTTTTACATCGTGACCTAGTTCAATTCTTCAATACCTTCACTCCTGATAATCTTTCCCTCGTTTGAATCATCGACAGTAGTTAGATGTAGGTCATAGTCACAACTTTCTGAACAGCTGCTGAAGTCACAAATCGACTACTAAATTATCAGGATCAGTCACCGTGACAATACACAAACAAATTCTCAATAGAAAACTAACAAAACTACTGATTGTAAAAAGAAATGGCCTCCAATCATTCAAGGGACATTAACAATACTAAAAAAAATTGTTGGATTATCTCTGTTTGACTATTGGATATCTGATAACATTAGCTTGGTACCATTCCGGGCACATTGCATTTTAGCACCTATTAGCGGCCCGCAACACAAACACATAACCGCAACTTTATTGAGGATGACCCTTTTTTCTGATTATTTCTAAAAGGTAGATATTAAAAGAATTTATTTTGACAGCTTGGCTATGGCTATATTTCTCATTTTAGGACAATCTTGATGATGGGCCGTTATGTGGAATCTATTGATGATGTTCCCTGTGGCAACATTTGTGGTCTGGTTGGAGTGGATCAGTTTTTGGTCAAAACCGGAACCATCAGCTCCCACAAAGATGCTCACAACATGCGTGTGATGAAGTTCAGTGTCAGCCCTGTGGTTCGAGTTGCTGTGGAGTGCAAGAATCCATCTGATCTGCCAAAACTCGTGGAGGGCTTGAAGCGTTTGGCTAAATCTGATCCAATGGTTCAGGTAAGAGTTGACAGTCCTCTTAACCTTAAGCACCAAGAGATTTGTCTACTGACAGCCTTAGGATTCACCAAAGGCAGAAGTCTATTTGATGTTTTCTTCATGGTTGAAATTTTATTAAAATTTGAGTGTGTCGTGTAGTAGTAGAATAATAACAAATGTACTAGTACGTATGATAGAGCAGTGTAGAGCAACTTTGCAATATATGATGTGCATGAGAGCCAAAACTTTCACCCTATTTTGATAAGATTAGAGTTTGTCTCGAGTTACCAGCAAAGTTTCATTGCTTCATACAAAACTCTTATATATTTATGTTGTACTTTCTTGCTACCAGTGCCAAATTGAAGAGTCTGGAGAGCACATTGTTGCTGGAGCTGGTGAGCTCCATTTGGAGATCTGTCTGAAGGATTTGGAGGAAGACCATGCTGGCATTCCCATCAAGAAGTCTGAACCTGTTGTGTCTTACAGAGAAACTGTCAGTGAATTGTCAGATATTATGTGTCTGGCAAAATCCCCAAACAAGCACAACCGTCTGTTTATGAAGGCAGAACCTCTGCCTGAAGGTGTGGCTGAAGCCATTGACAAAGTGAGTATTCTCTATAACATTCTTTTTGAGCTAAGAGTATTCGTCCTGTTTCAGCTTAAAAGTAGGTATTACATATTCTTTGAATTATCATCTGCAATGTGAGTGCTATCTTATGTATGAAATTGCTAGATCTAATGATTCCGGTGGTTGTTATAATGACAGAATTATCTCCCATGTCATGAGTTAATTGGGGCGAATTTATGATTGTTTGATATTGAATTTCAAGACACTGAACCACTATTTTACCTTTTCCCAGGGTGACATTGCACCAAGACAAGAAGTCAAGGAACGGGCTCGTTACTTGAGTGACCAATTCAAATTTGATGTCGGTGAAGCCAGAAAGATCTGGTGCTTTGGACCTGAGGGAACTGGCCCCAACTTGTTGGTTGACTGCACCAAGGCTGTCCAGTACTTGAATGAAATCAAGGATAGTGTGATTGCTGGCTTCCAGTGGGCAAGCAAAGAAGTAGGTTCAACCAATAGTTAAGACAGCTTTCACCCAAATTTTAGTACTTACTTCACCTTTCAATATGACGCCTGCTATCGAGAAAAATGAAGCAAACCACTTTTGCATTTTATTGTAACAAGTCTCATTGTTTGATCATTCCAAGTTTACTGTTGGACAAAGGATTGGTTCATAATGGCAAACACTACCACACGATCTCCTTTTTCTTTTTCTCATACATGTTGTGTTTTATGAAAGTCCGAGACTGTGTTTTCAGATCACTTCAGAATGTTGTTTTGTTGAAAGTTTCAATGACATTTCTTGAGTGGAAAGTTTAGGTTTCCGTTTGATTTGATTTGTTATTTCTCAATGACCTCTTCTACAGTTTAAACACCACCACCCCCAATTCAATATCGGTTGAATATTTTTTCCCTATATGTGGCACCTATTTTCTCAGGGTGTACTCTGTGAAGAGAACATGCGTGGTGCACGCTTCAACATCTATGATGTGACACTGCACGCTGATGCCATCCATCGTGGAGGTGGTCAGATCATCCCCACCGCCAGGAGGGTCCTGTATGCTGCTGCTCTCACTGCGGCTCCCAGGTTGTTGGAGCCAATTTTCCTGGTGGAGATTCAGGTAAGTAATAAACTATACGTGTAATCAATCCTTCAGCTGTTTTCCTGGGAGTTATGTGTGCATTTTCAAAAATAGTATAAAAATGATGTGCATACTGAGAAAGAAATGTAGAGCGTGTTTACTCATTTTGGCATCATTACAATAATTGTCCACTTGCAGCCACATGCTTTTTGTGTTCATTGTTTTTAATGAATTTCCCTCAAATCCTAAAACTTGTGTTGTATATTTATATTCCAGTGTCCAGATGGAGCTGTGGGTGGTATCTACAGTACACTGAACAAGCGTCGTGGTGTAGTGATTGAAAACGCTCAGATTGGAAACACACCCCAGTTCCATGTCAAGTCATATTTGCCTGTCAATGAGTCATTTGGTAAGTGTTCGAGTTGAGGTATTTAATAATACATAGCTGCCAACTGTTCTGTAAAAAAACGATTTAGCTTGTATTTCGGGTCCTGAGTCCAATAATCCGTATTGAATGAATCAGTTCCGCATTTTGATAGCTTTAGCTATTTTTTTTTTCCTGAAAAGGAAGCCACGCCAGTCAGCTTTCCAGTTCCAGCTTTTGCGTTCACATTGTTCTCTTTGCTTCTTTCGTTCTTTTGCTGTATCTCTTATTCTTATGCCCCTGGCGAAAGCTGATGCTGGGTCACATTGCTTCATTCAAGCCCAAATTAGTCCTGGGCACGTGTAGGCCTAAATTACGACCCTGACCGCGGAGCCAACGGGCCAATAGAATTATTAGATTCGTACATGATGTCACACGTAAGCGATCAGCAGATTTCTGGGAGGTGGTAGATCTAAATGGGTACAAGTCACGTCAAATTGGTTTCCCCATCAGATTCTTATGGTATTGATCAAGCTGTGTGTTGTGCCAAAACATTTGTTGTGCAATTTAGACCTAGAACACAATGTCTAAATTAGACTTGCACATGACGTCATGCACTTGTGAAGCACTAGGGCTAGACTATCCTAGATTTTGATTGGTGCTTAAAAGTTAAGTAAGCCAATCACTGATTGATTTGGTCAGTGATGACGCTCCATTAATCTGTTAGTGCCCCCAACCCCGCCATCCCCTGTCTGAGTTGCGTTGTTCAATTGCAAACATCGCTCTTCTTTGAAATCCAAGAACACGTTCACCGTGCCTCCTGAGGGGTGGGTTCTTAGGTGGACATCACTGTATTATGTATACAAGTGAAATTCACAGCACATTATAATGTCAAATTCAGAGTCAGTCCTTTGAATCTTGTTTGTTTGTTCATTTATCAAGAAGTGTCATTAGTTTTGAATTTGATTGCATATGTGCCACATAAGAAACAAAGAAAGCATGCCTTCTTGAGTGGCACAGTTTTTGGCAGTTGACCATAATATGTGAAAAAACAAAATTGGATTACAAGTACTAATAGTAATAAATTAAAACTAGCTTTGAGGTCATAATTGGTAAACTCTTTGTGTTTGTCTTGAATGCCGTTCCTATATATTGCTATACAGTGGAATCCGGATAAAGTCAACACCTCGGGACCTAAAAAAAAGTGTTGACTTTATCCATTTTCAAGGGACAAAACCCAAAGATAATAAAAACAGATGCAATTGGACTTTGTCC
>JBDFRD010598480.1:0-16465 GCA_039654405.1 Bullina lineata | reverse complement strand
AAGAAGGGGAGGGGGTGGGGGTGGGGTGGGGGGGTGGGGGAGATATCAAAGGTCAGAGGGTCATATGTAATGAGAATTTTTATAAAAACCCACATCATTATGGATGATCGATCTGGATCTATGGTTGCATTTAATATGTGATGAAATGCTCTGAAAATATGAAAAATAGGATATTTTCAATTATGAGTTGACTGAAATGGTAGCTTGTTTTTCCATGAAAAGGCAAAGAAGTGCCAGAGACTACAAATAGGTCGTCACTTGTTCAAAACAAAGGCCTTTTAAAACAACGCTGGGGTATGATTATTATAAACATAGTATAAAGAACAATAAGAATAAAAGTGATACAGTTGGACTCATGAGTGTATGAAATCATTCATTTCTTCTGCTGAAGAAGTAAACTTTCAACTGACTAACAAGACGCTGACAGAGTGATCTAGTAACATCTCCTCCCCTTTACCCTATTGAAGTTGGGATAAATTCTAGGTCTTTGTGCCTTGTAGGCCTCGGAGAAAAATAGTAATAAAAATAACAGTAATACCACTGCGCCATCAAAGTAGCCAACACAACCAAATAAAAATACACAAAGACAAAAACCAAAGTTCGACATGACTGTCTTCAAAGGGTGAAGAACATTGGTTTGTCTTTGTGTATTTTTATGGGATAGCTTCATTTGGTTGTGCTCGCTACTCTGCATTTTTCAGCTTCCCTCAGCTTTCATTCACTTTTTTGCATTCCCTGTACCATCAGAAGCACATCCCTGTCCATATATTACTGTCCTGTCAAGTCAAGAGAAGAGACATGACCACTAACACTGTCATTACAGACAGTGGGTGTAATGCTAGTTCTGCAACACACAGACCAACAAAAACACAACTGGTTTGGACATCTAATGAAGATGCAGCCACATCGTCCGGCACAGAGGACTTACAACACCAGACAGCCCAGCTTCAAGACGAATGAAAACCTCAGAAAAAACCTGAATCAATGGCGTGAAAGACATTCTACGACTCAGTGGCATCCCATCCATTGAGGCACTTCAGCTAGCGGCACCCCCACCTTCCTTCCTGTGATGCTCATAGGGGCAACAGCAGAATGATAAAGAAAGGAGAAAAAGTCGTGACTAAAGTGCATCAGCCATGACTTACCTCCTCCTGTCGACCTCCGAAGATGGTTCTGTACTTGCCTGGTCTTCCAACAAACCTGAGGCACAAGGAGGAAAGGATTGTCACTTGAAGAAATAACTCTTTTTGAAAATAATCTTTTAAAATTTAAATTGAAAAAAAAAAAAGATCATTTTCAGGGCACAATCAAAAAGGGTCTACCCATTCTTGTAGAACTTATGTATTAAAATCCAATATGGCCGCCCTTACCCTGGCAACAAAATATGAAAATTGTTGAATTACACTAAACAACACATTTAACCTATGTCAAATCATCAGTCAAGTTTTTATATTATATATTTCTATATTAAAAGATGGAAAAAAAGTCCACTGAACTTGCTTTTGAGTCTAATTTTCAAAACTCAATATTTTTACTCGATTTGACAATTTTCACCTGGACGCCCCCTTAACTTATAATAAGGTTCTATTACAACTCACTGTCCCTTGAAGAAAGCAATATAGAAGATGGAGGCAAAGTAGTTGACAAACTGCAGAGCAAACAGTTTGATTGTAATGGAGTTGTCGTATTCACTTTGCGTCCTCAGGCATTCCCAGTCCGTCAGCCAGAAAGCCAAGTAGCCATAGATCTACAGGGAACAGGTGAGAGTGGGGAAACAGACATAGATGTTGGAAGTTACGTGGGTTCTTTGTCCACAGATAATCTGATTAAATACAGATGCAATGAAAGAAAATGTAAGCTCTATGCAGACATGCAAACACCATTTGAGGCTTGGAGTAATCACTTTACTTTTTATTTTTGAATATGATAGTAAAAAAATAATTCTGAACAAAATGTTATAAAATTAATGAAAACTTGTGCATACTGACATTTTACACAACTCTTACACAAGATAAAAACTGTATGAAAACTACAGAGGCTCCTCTTCATGGATCAATTGATCATGGGCATAAAAAAGAAAACATAAATAATACTAAAAATAAATAACTAAACAAACAACCAAACAGTAAAGTTCTTTCAAGGCCTATGAGACCCATGCTGGGGTTTATCTTGATTTTGGTGCCATGAAGCAGAACAGATGGTTTTTAACATGATCTTCTAGACAGGACGCTTGTCTGTCACCAGTTAACTTTTCCAGTAGAATATACCACTGCCCAATTTGCACCTCGGTCAGAAGAGGAAAAGTGGTGTTCAACGTCAATGTCTTTCTAAAGTACACAAGACTGTCCCCAGAGTCAAACTCAGGACCCTTCAGCTGGGATGTCAATGTTCTAACCCAAGGGTCGAAGCACTATGGGCTTATAAATATCTAGGAGATTCTAGGAGGTTTTCTATGAGGTTTTCAAAAGCTTCTAGAAGAACGTTTTTAAAAATCATCCGATACTTCAATCGATTACTCGCCCTACTCCCAAGTGATCGTCCATGTCCAGTTTCGCAATTTTGACTATGAAAATTAATATATTATATCAGTAGTTGGCAAGTCTGCCAAATTAAAAATATTTAAGAGGTTTTAGGAAAAACTGAACAATTCTAGGAGATTGTAGAGTGCCATGACCCCTGCTCTAACCATTAGGCCACAATACCACAAAAAAAAACCCACAGAAACTAGTGGCCCAGTTTACCAAGTTGAGCAGGATGATGATGACCAAGTTGATAAGAGCAGCAGTCACTGTGGTGACCAGACTTGCATTCTCATAGATAATGCCCACAGTCTGAGTGACCACAGTGGAGTTGGAGTTGACTTGGTCAGGGATTAGTTGCAGGGCAGCCAGCATGGACACGCGGTAAGCAATCACTCCGATCACTGCCGTCACTGCCACAGCCGCCTAGGTCAAGGACAAGGTGAAAAAAGATTTAGGAAAGACTAGATAAAAAATATATACATACATATACACAGAATGTTATTACATATCTATATATATATATAATATACATAACTCAACAAACTTATTTTTGTGACAATCCTATCTTATCCTATTCATCCCTTAGTCTTGTGGACCATTGGGGCGCCACAGGTGATTTGACAACCAGCATCCTCCAATCCTCTCAGTTTTCAGACCTCCTGGTTGTCTCCCTTCACCTCAATCCCGTCCATTCTGAGATGCTGTCTTCCCATCTCTTCCAATGTCTGACAATAACTACTTGTAAATTTTTGAACACAATTAGTTTGATTAAAACTATGGGGCAAGCCTTTAGATGTAACAGTAAACATTTTAATTAAAGAATTAAACATGTCAACTACCTTTCCTTTCTTTTCTTACATTTGCTTCACTTCCTTCAAATTCCTGAGCTAAATATCACTCCAACTGAATTTTACAATGACTTTTATTCATTTTCCATATACAATGAAGCCAAGATAGATATAAAATGTGTGGGGTGCTTCCTCATGTTTCACATCCTCCTGCCCAATGTATCTCCAATCCACAAGAATTTATCTGTTCTCCCCATCCTCTGGTTTATCCAGCAACTCAGAAACAGAATTAGTCAGACAATTAATCAAAGCTGTCCCAAATTTAAAACACTAAACAGAATCAACACTCGGTATTTCTGTCTTCTAACATGAACACACACCAGTAAAAGATAAAGTAAAGAAAGATGACATGATAACAAATAGAAAAGGAAAGAAAGAAAAGAAAAGAATAAGGAAATGGAAAGGGAAAGTGAAAGAGCATTGAGAAAACTCAGTCACAGACTTACCAGCAGTAGCATGATGGAGTAAGAACACAGGAAGATGGGAAATCGTCTGCGCCAGAATGGCAGGTGAGGCTCTTTGATCTGGAAACAGACAATGGATGTCAATACATGAAGGAGTAGGAGGGTTGTACAGAGGTCAGTATAAGGGGAAAAATATTCATGTTATACTTTAGTGAACTTAAACTGGTTCAAAGGTAAAAAAAAAAAAAAAGAAAAGAAAAATAAAAGGAATGTTCTCCTGAGGAAACCAGTAATCATTTTTCATTCACCAATCTTTTCAATGAAATAAATTAATCTCCCCATCTCTTTGAGCTATTTCCAGAAGTTTAAACCTGCCAAATTTTTTTTTATTCTTTGTTGCTTTGTTGTTTTTTTTAGACAGGGGTTGGTTGTGACAAAGGTGAGATCTAAGCATTTCGGTTCAAATCTTTAATCCAATCACAAGACAAGGTAAGACTGTCTTTATCAATCCTCATAGGATATTCCTTTAGACAAAGTGCATAGATCTACACTGTGCAAACATGTGGCCTTACCCCTGTGACTGGGTTGACCTTCATGGTGTGCCAGTTCTCCAGTTTCGACAGGTACTCTGGACGAGGAGGCTCCTGTTAAGGAATACATAAGCATAAACATATACATATGCATATATACATACACACATGTACATATACGTATACAAGACCAGGTGAGATATGGGCAAAATAAACATCTGTGACTTGACAGGGAAAGAGAAAGTATGTGTGCGGGTGAAGAGAGAGAGAGACACACACACACAACCAGAGACAGAGAGAGAGAGAGAGAGAGAGAGAGAGAGAGAGAGAGAGAGATAAGAGACACACACACACACACACACACACACACACACACACACAAAGACAGAGTTAGACAAACAGTCAGACAGAAATATACTCAGTCTTATTTTTATCAAATCACAAATGTCCACATTCTCACAGAGAGAGAAAGAGAGAAGCACACACACACACACACACACACACACACACACACATGAGCGCATGCAAGCACCCACTCATACGTACATACACACATGCATGCGTGCGCACACACACACACAGAGGAGCATAGACAGACAGACAGAGAGATGAAACAGCTGACAAGACTAAACAGGTCAAACCTCCTCTGAGGAGAAGCTGGTGAGGTCCCACTTGTACTGGATGGTGGCTTCTTTACGTTTCCAAAACTCCAGGAACATCGTACCTGGAACACATACATCATACACACGTATAACAGAGATCACCATCATAATGTTCCTTCAGTTATTAACCCCTTCAGTGCCAAATTCCCTGATCAACAGGAAGCAACGTTTGCTAATGGCTAACATTAATAGTGTTTCTTCACTGGATCCTTATTTCCGTCTTTAATATGAATAAACACAGGTCCCACTATTTTTCCACATTAAAACGAACAAAAAAGAACTGATATTTTTTAAAATCAAGTTCTCCTCACTTTGTTTGCTAAGATTCAGCTACAGTAAATCTGGCATGGAGAAGATGTGTGGAGAGAGACAAGGAAGGAACAGGACAAACATCGTCAGAACTGGCAAAGCTATCGCGGGACAGAAGGAAGTGGAAATCCCTTGTGTGTGGCCTATACCCTGATAAGGGTGAGGGGAAATGATGATGATGATAATGAATTCTGGCAGTGAACAGGTTAAGGGAAGAAGACAAAGAAGAAGCCTTTCTCCATGCTGTTCTGTCTGATGTGACTGATCGCAACTGATCCATCGTCAAGAAGGTCCACGTTTTAACGTTGGCAGCCCAGGCTATCCGACAGCAGAGATGCACGTACTGAAAAGTGGTTAGTCTATCCCTGAATCTCATGCATTTCAATTCAACTGGATTGAAACGATTCATTCCCAATGCTTCTATTCCTACTTTGCTTCTTTCTCCTTTTTTTTTTTGGATAAGGAGTCCAGCACTCTAACCACTCGGCCACTGTGCCACAAGCCCTTTTGGCCTTAGGTAAAACATTTTTTAAAAAAACTGACCCCATAGAGACATGAAGATGGCAAAGAAGACGGTGGCTCCATTGTCAAAGATTCTGCTGGCACGGGCATGAGAACAGGCATCGCTGAGTTTCCAGTAAGGACAATCGGCGTCACACAGCGGGCACATGATGATGTTGTTGTTTTCATCACACAGCTCCTTGCTACAACAACAGAGAGAAGTTGCCACATGAGAGACATTGAATAGATAAAAAGACTTGAGGAAACTTTACAAATGAAACACATAAGAGAAGTAATATATTAAAACACACAATAGAACTTGAATATTATGACACAACAGAGAAGAAACACTAACACACATTACAATAGAACTGTAATTTTTAGATACATGAAAGAATAATTCACTCCAAACGCAACTATTTTTTCTTCACAAATACACATGCGTGTATACATTATACATCGAATTGTTTAAAAAGTACAAAGATTCAATAAAATTTTACAAATCTTTATGTAACTGTATGACAAGTTCCAACACCTACCTGGCCAAATTGCTGTACATGATAGCCAAGCCATAAATGAAGACCGCCAGACCAACGACGGTGGCTGGCACCAGCATCGTGGTGTAAAATCCGAGCCAGGCAAAGTACAGGCCGATCTTCTCTCCAAAGTAAGCCCTTAGAGCAAGAGTGAAACAATGAGTTGACAGCAATCATTTTGAAATGCAGGTACGTCACTTGTCTAAGTAGTAAAGTTCCTTCAAGGCCTCGAGGCTCATAGAGCCAAAGTTTATCCGGTTTCGGTAGCGTGAAGCGGAACAGATTATTTTTACATCATCTCCTAGACAGGACGCAAGTCTGTTGTAGGCTTACTTCCCCAGCAGAATGTGCCGGTACTCAATTCACACTTGGGTGGGGAGAGGAAATAGGGTGTAAAGTGTCTTTCCCAAGGACACAACACAGTCACCTCTCGGATTCGAACCCTGGACCCTTGGATTATGAGTCCAACACTCTAACCATTTGGCCACCGCACCACTAAGTCTAAGTAAGTAAAAAAGTTCATTCAAGGCACAGACATACCAACCTCTCTAAAGTAAGCCCTGAGACCATTAGTGAAAACAGTTAGACACTGAAAAGCAATTTGTTTAAAAAGCAGGTCTGGCACTTGTCTAAGTAAATAAAATTCATTTAAGGCCCAAACACATCAGCCTCTCCAAATACTGTTTAGGAACACACAGGTAAAAAATTAGGAACCTGAAGTAAAAATAGTGAACACCACGTAAAACAAGAAACTTACCTACTATGCTACTATGTTCCAAATGTTGTGGTTTCGGTTACTTTACTTTTCATCCATTTTCAATTTGTCCCCTAGAACTTTCAACTTTTGTAATGCACAAAGACTTGGTGGTACAGCAGAACCCAATGTTATTTTTTTCCAGTTTTTTTATAACAGTTCTGAAATGCTGGGAATAGTTGGCACGTCTGAAGATTTATAGGGCCCCAAAGAGCCACAGCTATGAATGAATGAATAAATAAATAAATAGAGGGAAAAGATGTACAGACCTAATATCTTGTGTTATCACTTGTTCCAATGAAGCAGCTCACCTGATGTGGTCGATAGGCTGGAACTTGAGGCAGTTTCTCCAATTGGCCCAGTGGTCAAACAGGATCTTACGTGGATTGTCTGCCGTGCCTGCTTTCCAGTGACCCTACAACAATGGCAAAGGGAAATATTTCACATCAGTTTGACTTACAAGTATAATAATGATTTATAATAAAGAGACTGAGGACTCTCAACAGAATGTGAACTAATCATACGTGTTTACCGATCATTCAAAGCATTGGTGAAGGACTTCACAGGAAAGACACTTTACACCATTTTTCCTCTCCCCACCCACGTGCGAATTGGATACCGGTATGTTCTTCTGGGGAAGTAAACCTACGACAGACTAGCGTCCTGTCTAGAAGATGATGTAAAAATCAGCTGTCCGCTTCACGCTACAGAAACCAGGATAAGCTCAGGTTCTATGGGCCTCATTGGCCTTGAAGGAACTTTGCTTTTACTTACTTTACTTTCCTCACTAGCTAACACATGTAAACATGACTTTGATTTAGTTGGGTTATATTTTTCCTGCTGATTACACTTCCTTTTTGTAAGAGGTTGAAACATAAAAAAGATTTTATTTCTTGAGATAATTTTCCCCATTTCCATAACCTCTCACCCCTAGCAGGAACATTTCCTTCATTACCAAAAGCAAAAAAAAAAAAATCATTCTACTGAAAACATATCTCAGCCTTTTGTAGGGAAAATATTTTGATGTAGATAGTCAGAAAAATAAAATCTTAAATCTTCACGTCATCGTGTATGAATGTTGTTCTTCCAGTTCGTTGCTGTTAAAAAAAAAATTCTACATGTAATAAATAATTTATCATCTTTGTCATCATTGTATATACCCGAACATCTTTGTTAATCACAAAAAGAACAGCAGTTTTTACATGAAAAGTGTCAATGAACATCGTGTACCTCATGTAAGGGGTAGGCAGCAGTGTAGTACTCATCAGAAATCATCTTCTTGATGCCTGAAAGAAACACCACAGATACACAACCTTAATGCTTTGCGAGGATCAGCAATGCATTTTGCATAAACATAAACCAGTGTCTCACATCAGAGGTGTATCAACAGTGTAACATCATCATCATAAACTTGTTACAACGATGTTGGTGTGCAGGGCAGCAACAGTGTAACAACTTTACTGTAAATGCATAAAATGTGAATGACAGCTGCAGGGAAGCTTGGAGACAGTAATGCAGACATGCCAACACCATTTGAGACTTGGAGTAATCATGAGCCGACCTGGTAGTAAAATGAGGACCCAAAAGAGTAATTTTACCACATACTAGGATAAGGCCAGAGAACGAAGAATGCAACAGCTAACAGATTTAAAAACATATTTCCTCGCTGTAATTGTTCATAAACCGTAATTTCTGAGAGACAGAGAGACAGACAGAGAGAGTGAGAGAGACAGAAGCCTTACCAAAAGCAAAATTATTCTCAGAGATGACAGCAAACGGCTTGCGTCGCAGAATGTAGTCCACGATCCAGCTGCGAATGGAGTTACTGAACAGGTCCTCCTTCACCTTGGGCATCTCAAACCTGAAGGTTAAAGGTGAAAGGTTAAATTCATGCAAATTAAAACAGCAGAAAGATAATGATTGACAGATGCCTGTAAGAGCAGGATCAACATATTGTCACTTATATGGGAACACATTACGTTCCTATAACATAGAAACACATTTCTGAGCACATATTCAGTAGTTAAATATGTAGCTTCAAAGACAATAAGGTTCATAGATCTGGAACTCAAGCTTAACCTAGTTTTGGAATCTTGATGTAGATCAGATGACCTTGACATCATCTCCTAGACAGGATGCTAGTCTGTCGTAGGTTTACTTCCCCATCAAAATATGCTGGGACCCAATTCACATCAGGGTGGGCAGGGAGAAAAAAGAGTTTTTGCCAAGGACACAACACA
The DNA here is from genome assembly GCA_039654405.1 of Bullina lineata. Classification (NCBI taxonomy): domain Eukaryota; kingdom Metazoa; phylum Mollusca; class Gastropoda; family Bullinidae; genus Bullina; species Bullina lineata. The sequence continues at coordinate 7,159 of JBDFRD010598480.1, read as the reverse complement.
GACACACAGAGTCGAACCCTGTTCCTTGGATTAGGACTCCAATGCTCTGACCATTTGGCCACCGTGCCACCTTACATGTAATATTCTGTACTTTGTAGAAAAAAAAGAGATGCTACAGAAATATAGAGAACTGCTGTGGTGCTGAGAGACACACACTGTTTTAGAGAAGCAGGTGGCAAATTTTTTCTTTTACAGAATTAAGGTCAGGTACAGCAGTTCTGAGTGGCACACAGTGATCAAAAGGTTACAGCAAAGACTTGATCCATGGGTTCTAGGTTCAAATCCGGCAGCAACCGTGTTGTGTGTTTGGGAAAGACATTTTACACTCTCACCACCCAGGTGTAATTTAAGCACTGGTACTGGCATATTCTGCTGGGCAAGTATACCTACAACAGACTAGCGTCCAGTCCAGGAGAAGATGTAAAGGCACCTGTTACACTTCACACTACTGAATTCATGAAACCATTGGTAAGATCCTGCTCTATGGGCGTCATAGGCCTTGAAGGAAATTTACTTACTTTACTATAACAGTTCTGCTAGGCATTTTCTACTTTACAGGTGATTACAGCTGCACTGAAATAATCTCTACTACACATGTATAACATCAGGTGTGTACATGCAGGTACTCCTGGACAAGAAAAGACGGGCGCAGCATGCAACACGGACCATGAAGAAAAGAAGATGGGGCAGTACTTACAAGTACTCCCTGCTACGGGAGTAAGGACAGGAGTAGGAGCGTTTCAAATCGGGCAGAACCGTCTTATCGTAGTGGAACGGACCCAGAAACTTCTTGAACAGATTGGTGCTGTGCTGCCACATGCGCGTGCCAAAGGATGGGATGGGAGCCTGAGGAGGGAGTGGGAGTAAACATGTGAGACTATTCACACAGTGGGATACTAGGGTGTATATGGTGTAGACATGGACATGGGAATAGTGGTGACGCACATGTGTAGATGTCACTTGACTGAGCATAAATCGATGACGTTCATTCTTAAGGTAAAGTATATAAAAATCAGAAGAAAATGTCAATTAAGTTACTAAAGGTTCAAAGTTTACTTATATGACAAGCACACACCTCTTCTTGCTTATTAAAGATTCAAAGTTTAATTTACTAACAAGCAAACACCTCATTACTGTCACAATTTAAAAACAATTTAGTGCTACATGAACTAAGTTTATTTTAGTATTACTGAACAAAATAAAGTGATAACCAAATGCACTAGAGTGAGATTATTCAGATGTTCGCAAGTTATCTTCTTCATTAAACTGCAGTATAAGAAATATGATATTTTATTTTCCTTAAATTACTGTACAGGAAATTGTGTGCACTGAAGCTTTGCACAGGTAGTTCTGGCACAACAGTTCAGTAAAAGAACCACAACCACTCCACCAATAACAACCTGCAACAGTGTATTGTATTACTGGGACAACATAAAGGAGGAGGAGGGAAGGAAGACTACTAGTTTTATTCTCTTACTCAACTTACTCCAAAACCTTGGAACAAAAGTACAACATAAAATGCTCATAAAAGGACATGGATAATATTCTTTTAACCCTGCCCCCGTCATATCAATTTCAAATTAGTAAAGGGTTAATCAAAAGCGGGATCTAAACTAAAGGAAATGCAAGAAAAGTCTATGCTAGTATTTTTTTTTTCTTTGGAGAAACAATGACAAAAAAAAGAAAAGAAAAATTTCTAACCAATACTTCGAATTAACAAAAAACAACAGAAAAACAAGCTTAGTTCCTAGTTCTTATTAGAACGAGTAGCTTTGTTTTGTTGTTTTGTTTAAGCTTTTTTTGTAATGTTAGTTTGCAGCTAAGAGCTTGTCATGAAAACAAGTTGTACAGGTTTACTCTGTAGGAATAAATTAACTCTTGACAGCCTGCAACCAAGACACACTTCATTTGTGCTTCACAAAATGTTTTTTTCAACTAATGTGAATTATTCCTAAAAACTGTCTATACCTTGCAGATTGAGATTCCAATGTCACTGACTTTTTAGTGCTGAATTATTTCAATCATTTTTTTTAAATGTCTGTTCAAGACTGAATGAAAAGTTGTTTTCCCATGTTAAATGAAAAACAAAAAAAACAAACAAATAAAAAAGAAACTTAGGCATTTATCTGATCAGTGTGTCAATGTTTAAGGATTTCATCCGCCCAAAGTCCACCTCTACACACTTCATGTTTAACACCCAAGGATTTCATCCGCCCAAAGTCCACCTCTACACACTTCATGTTTAACACCCAAACTCTTTGTAGTAAAGCCAAATGAGTTTCTTTACACTTGTTAATGGCAACTGCTGCATTTTGTATATTAAAGACCAATTTATATTTTCTGTATTTCACTACAACTCTGAAGCACATTCATTCTTTGTCCCTAAATTTCTACATTCTTCCTTCATTCTGACTTTAATATATAGTATGTTGTTTTCCTTCTATTTTTGTCACATTAAATCCTCCACCTTAAACTTCAGGACACAGTGTTTTGCGTACTCATTTTTATGAAATTCGCATTCATTAAACCTGAGGGCTTGTTTTACTTTCAACCCGATTTGACATAAAACCTTATCTGCACCTGACTCATCTGTGTACATATTTATACTGTTAGTAATCCCCATACGCAACACCAGACTGTTAAAGAATTATTCAAACGGGATGAATAAATGGATAAATTAACAGGGAGGGTTTAAAAAAATGTGAATACCAAAATAATCCCACCAAAATCATTTTCATTGTAGAGGGATCAAATAACAGGGGGAGCTAGCAATAATGCATCTTGTAAAGAAATTATATAACTCAATATCGTCGTCAGCATTCTAATTTATATGAGTGCCAAACTTTTCCTATGGGCTGAATGAGTGGCATGTAATGATAGTTTTAAGAAACTTATCTAAAACAAGCTTCACACTGATCAGCACTGAGAACACAGGATGCAAGAGACGAGCATGATGCCTAGCTGAAGCCTGCAAAGCAGCAAACACAATTGAATGAAGCTATCCCGTAAATATACACAAAGACAAACCAACGTTCGACATTACTGTCTTAAAGGGCAAAACAAACGTGAAGCCCAAGGCACATCGAAAGAAACACAGTCTCAGAGTGACACTGTCTTGGACTCTGAGATTGTGTTTCTTTGGTGCGGCTTGGGCTTCACTTTTGTTTCACGCTTTGTAATGTCGAACATTGGTTTGTCTTCGTGCATTTTTACGGGATAGCTTCATTTGGTTGTGCTCCTTTGCAGTTTTCATTCACTTTTTTAAGCTGAAGCCTGACACTTTGCAGTCTTAGCAGAATGGTCCACTTATGCGTGTATGTGCATGTTCACTAACTTCTTCTGGTTTCTCTCACATTTTGTGCACATGAGGGTTTGCATAATATGCTTCATCTGTTTTTTTAATCTTTTATTGTTCATTTAAGAAATTAGGGATCTTTCATTTTATTTTTTCGTGGGTTTGCGATTTTGACACGAAACAATCCAAGTTAAAGTGCTGTGTGGCAAACAGGTCAAAAGAATTATAACACACACCACTTACTCACACGAGAAATCAAGCACACTTTTACTGTTGGCCAACATCATGACATGAGCTAACTACACACTAGATAGTGACTGACAAAGGCAGAACACACAACAAATAAATCACGACAAGACAAGAGAAAGTAACAGAATAAACACAAAGAAATGTAAAAGTGTGTAATGAAAGAGAAGTTCAACGAACAACAAATTAGAAAAGAGTAACAGGAAAAAGTAATAGATAACACAACAAAGAAACTAGAAAAAGTAATAGATTGCACTACAAAGAATCTGGAAAAAGTAATAGATTACACAACAAAAAGGAAAGAATGTGATGAGAAAGAAGAACAAACTGCTAAAAGAATAACAGGAACGCAAAAGATAACAAACAATGAAACATTCATTGAAACATACAAAATAGAAACATACTGAAAATATTAATTGCTTAATTAAGCAACACAAACAATTAGTCACAAACGTTATAAAGCATGACTTCTTTTAATCAGCACTCGATAAAATCAATTTCATGGAAAATTTAACATGTCACGTGCTGCAAGTTCATCAAAACCAGTGTATGTTAGCTGACAAAAACACTCAATTCTAACTGATGGACCGAAAAAAATGTACTGTAAAAAAATACATTTTCTATGTTCTGAAGTTTGTAGTAAATCTGAAAATCGACAGTCACTATTTTACCTCTACAGTTCGATAAGTCTGAAAAGAATTGGTTTTATGGCAAACTGCATTAATATTCACATGCATTCATTTTATCAACATGAACACTTGGTTCACCAAGATGCAAATAAATACAGCCAAGAAACAAAATCCCCATCACAGAAAGCAAACCGTCTTTGACAGAAAGTTGGCACCAATTGTAAAAATCATGACAAAAGGAATAGATCTACAAATTTTTCAACAGGCAATTTTAAATTATAAAAATCCCTTTGATTTGGAAAAAGAGGAACAGTTTCATTGTTCTAACGAAAAAAAATGGAGATAATAATTAGTTATTTTGTTTTGGTCTTTCTCTGAAAAGTAGAAAAATCCAGAGCATATATTTCATTTAAAATATTCATAGCTCATATAGCATGACAGAAAACGTAGACTTGCCAACTTTCTTTCAGACATTAAATCGACATGCCTAATTCACAGAAGGGTAGGTGGTCAAAAGATCATTAAACCCCAGCATTGTGATTAAATACTAAAATGTAGTTTAAACTCTCTTAAACTTTCTTTATACTTACAGGGGAAGGGAAAAAAAAGAGATTGTTTTGTCTCATTTATGGCATATATGCTCTACTTCAGTCGTTAAAGAATGTTCAGCAGCTACTGGAAAACTGATCCTGAAACCACCTTACCCTTCATCAAATGCATGCATGCATGCATATCGCAATTTCAAAATAAAATTAAAAACAAAAAGGAAATAGGAATCTGGAATTAAAAACAGGCAAAAAAGGGGGCGGGGGTAAGTGGGAGTTGACACAGATCCACAAGCAAAGACACAACCAGACAAACATACATACATACATACACACACACATGCAGGCAGCCGTTCTGTGTGCTTACCAGTTTTGGACTCTCCCCTCCCTAAAGGGTCGGTGAACAAGGAGAGCACATGCAGAAGGTCAAAGGGCAAGAGAAGAGAGCTCAAAGATGAGTGGTGAACGTGGGTGGTGAGAATGGTGGTGAGAACGATGGTGAGAACGGTAGTGAGAATGGTGGTGAGAATGGTGGAATGATGGTGGGCAGGAGAGACAAGGTGGTAGGGGAGGAAGGAGTAAGCAGGAGAGACAGACAGACAGACAAACAAAGAGAGAGAAGAACGCAGACAGAGAAAGAAAGACAGACAGACAGACAAAGAGGAAAGAGAAAGAGACAGCTGACAGATGCAGTTTGAGACAAAAAGATAGGAAGATAAACAGAGTTCTGAGGAAGAGAGAAAGAGAAAGAGAGACAGACAGGCAGACACACGGACAGAGAGACAATCGGTGACTAATGACCTTGGATCCTCAGCATTAAGTATGAGCTTTACCAGATCATGAGGTGATCACAACGGTGACGGCTGCAGAAAAATTGGATAAGAAACACGTCCCTATCTTCAAAGCCATTAAACCACGGCCATTTCTCCTTTTAAAAAATATTATATACAACTAACACAAGGACGGCCACTTCCCCTTTCTAAAAATATTATACACAATTAACACTAGGAAGCTCCCACTCTGTGTGTCACTCTGAACAGAGAGGTCCCTAGGCATGAAAATAAATCTCAGGGTTAAAATTTAATCTGGGCTTGGGTTTTACATTCAGCATCACCTGCGCAAGTTATTTCAACAGATAACATGCTTGGATCCCCAACTAAAGACACTGATGAGAGAAGCAAGTTCATTCTGGTTGTAAAAAAAGGGTCACGGTCAGTGATAACGCCTGGGACCTCTCTGTTCAGTGTAAAGAGTATTATCGCAGAGCCGCCGGCCGCGCTGGGTGAAGAGATGTCAGCTGGGGCAGAGGTTAGTCGTACAACATAGAGAAACACCTTGGCCGCGCCGCATCACAAATGTTACAATTAATCCGTTAATGATTTCCACAGGGTTCTGCCACAGCCCACACCAGAGTGTGTTACATGGACAGACAAATGAAGAAAGCAAGACATAACTTAAAAATAAAGAAGAATGTTATAAATACACTAGAGGCCTGGCAGTGAGCTGATGTTTTGTGCAGTTACAGAAATAATTTGAGCTTATTTCAATGATTTTAATGCTGTAACGGGGATTAAAAAAACAATGAAATTTCTATTGTGCCAGTAATATACAAGGCTCGTTTATAATGATTTCTAAATAAATGTTTCCTAAGGTCATGTCTCGAAGACTGTCTCTTTATTTGATAAAAGAGTCTTTCTTTGTCTCCCTTCATTCTAAAATTGTTTATCTTCGGCATTAAAAAAAAAAAATTCGTCATGACTTAAATATTCTGAACTTGACATAAATGTTGAGAGTACATGTAATTTCATCCTATGACAGCAACAAAAGTTCATTCAATGACTGAACAACATATTAATCCACCGCATAGATTTTCTCAATGAGCAGATATCTCTATCTATCTATCTATCTAATCCTCTTTGTACTAAATGGCACATAAGGCTTCCATCAGAGCTTGCCACTGATTTTGATCAGCTGAAACTCGCTCTAAGCGGTGCAGATATCTCACAAAGAGTAGATGACTAGATTCTCTCAATGAACTCATTCTCTCTATAAGCACATTCTGCGTGAGCATATTCACTTACTGACTAAATAACTTACTCTAATTAAGCAAAAGAATAAAAAGAAAAGTCCCTTACTCAAAGCCAATATCCAGTGTTCCAAGCCATAAACGATATATATATATATATATATATATATGAAAGCAATGTAATACGCCCACACAATTATGACCTAGACCACAAAAATATATGCAAGAAAAAAATTGCTTTGATATGCTCGCAAATTTCAAAGAAAGTCTCCTTCACTTGCAGTTATGTTGTTTAATATAAAGCCTCCATATCCAAATAGCGATTCCCCCAAAAGTAAAAAAAAAAAAATAAATAAATAAATAAATGATTAAGTCAAGCTTTTCAATACAAGAGCAACGCAACAAAACAGTGTCAAAA
>JBDFRD010598370.1:0-16466 GCA_039654405.1 Bullina lineata | reverse complement strand
GGGGATGTAGGTTCAAACACGAGTGGAAACATGAGCATGAACACGAGCTGAGGAGTGAGCGTGTAGGGTAGCCTTTAAGTCCTGTTTTTAAATTCTACTGAAAACTACAGAGGAACTGCGCAATTGCAATTTAAAAGCTTTTTATAACCAGGGGTTCCACATATCATCCACATATGTACAAATTTATATAACGTTGGCTTTGTAGTTACATTTATTTTAGTTTGATGATACCATTGTCTCCAGATGGGTTTACATAAACCTCTAAAACAAAGACTTTGTGTTGCATAGATCTAGATTAGGTAGGGAATGAAAGAATGTTCATCCCTTTCACCTTGAAGATGCATTCTTATGGTTCAGATTGTCCTGAGAAACAGTCATGAGCTTTTTATTTTTATCTCTATACATGTACTACCAGATTATAGCGACCTAAAAATTGATCTATTCCGTTCTATGGGTAAGAAAGCCTAGTTGGTCGCTTGTTAGATTTATTGAAAGTCTATGGCAATGTGCAAAAGGTTGAATATTTCAGAAGGAACACTGAAATTGAAGTAAAAAAGATGCTTGTAGTTGTAGCGTATTTTCTCATCAAAAGGAAATGAAAGCCTGCATATTAATATTAAAGGTGATACCACTACATAACAGTGCATGTACCTGTCTGCCTGACACTGACAGAGCAGTGAACACTTATTCAGTCATTGTTCTGTTTGGACCAATTTAACTTCTGGAGTAGCAGTTGCAGCTTCATTTCACAAAAAATTGCCATGCTTTTCATGCCCTCTGTTGTGCAATTCTGTGAATGATGCATAATAAACTTACATCCTGGCCTGAACCAAGACAGAACAAGAAACAAAACCCCTCATTATTAATAAATGTAGACTGTTCAGCTCATATATTATGTATTCTATGTAAGTGTGCATGAGTGTTGAACATACATGTACTTGATGTGAAATACATACGCTACATGTAATTAAAAGTAAAAGAGGAAATAAATTTCTTTTGTTACAGAATGCTTTGGGCATTTTTTTACAAAATATATGTTGTCATCTATGCCAGTTCTCTGTACATGTATATTTCATTCACCCTACACAAGTACATTTATGTATGTCCATGTATGTAAAATGGATTGACTGTCCATGCATTTCTAAAAAAGGTTTGTTCTTTTTTGTTTTGAAATATTGTTTTCAGTCAGTGCCTTGTTCATCTCCTTCTCCATTTTCTCTTAATCCCTTTTGGTTCTGTTAACTTTTGTTGCTTTGGGTAAAGCTCGTATAAACTAATAAACATGTTCTACTATTAAGATAACTGAGACAGAAACACACCGCCAGCGGTTCAAACATTCCCTGTCAAAAAAACTAAGTTTTCATTAACAAAAATGCCTTCGCAGTATCCTGCAGATTCGATGGCCAGAAATTATCAGCAATAATTTCCTATGGGAAAGAACAAACCTGGACCCCATGACTCAGGAGAAAAGTGAAGATGGATTGTGCTAATGAAGCCAGCAAACAACATCACCCGAAAGGCCTTGGTGGAGTGGAATCCACAGGAAAGAAGGAAAGTTGGACGACCCAAAAGGAGCTGGAAGCATTCGATTAAAGAAGAAATGAAGGCACTGGGAAAGACCTGGGGTGAAGTAAAGAAGGTTGTGAAAAATATGAGTACGGTGAAGAACTTTTGTGGAGACCCTATGCCTGTCTTTTCTGTTTAGAGGTGCATGTGAAGCAGTTTTACTTTGCAAGACCTGTGGAAATGAGCCAGAGAAAATTGTCAAAGACAGACAACTTTTGAAATAATTAACATCCTATTATATCCCATGAGAGCTGATGGGGAAAAGATGTGAAGCCAAGCGCCCCCCCAATTAAACTTAAAACAAAACTAAGCAAAGGTAAAACAAAGAAACTAAAGAAACCAGAGACACAGATTTACATAAAAATAACAATAGTCTGTTCAGTATGAATCACTTGTTCCATTATTATTACATGTATTCAGGTACAGGTACATAGAATTTTATGAATCTTTCGTGTCCACAAGTTCCAATCCAGTACCGGCAATAAAAGAGATAAGACATCAAATTCATCACTTCATCACCAGAGACAAAGCAAAAGTATTATAATACAAGAAATTTTAATTTGTTTCAACATGTATCCAGCGGTTCCATTGGGCAGAAATGTATCCTACCAAACAAGTTAAATCCATGTATTGTTTGTTGCTGTTACTTACTATCCACTTGTGGAGCAATTTCATCTATCATTTCACAAGTAACTAAAGACAGGCAGTGACGATTTGATTATACATGTATGTATATGGGGCATTAATTTCTTTTAGGTATCAAAACTTTCAATATGTCATCAAGCATCAAACCCCATACCCTCAATACATGCTCACATACACAGAACTATAGCCCAGCTTGAAGTACATGTACTGAACTGGGGCAAAAACATAAAGATAGACACTTCCCATATCTCTATGACCTTTAACTTGAACATGAAATATATTTCCTCACTTGCTCGCGATAAATTCGTAGTGACAATACACAATGTACTTGCACAAGAAAGCACTCTGAACAAGTGTGTAAGAAAAAGTAAGAATTTGAAAATTAGAATTATTGGTAATACAATTTTGCATTTTTTTTTTTTCGGGCTTTAGTATGTATTATTGTTTAAATTGAAATCTAATCCCATGGATTGATGACTTTTTATGAAACATTAACTTCATTCTTTTGAAGCTAATCTCATTGTCATACTTTATTTAGACAATCTACAACATGTATAGGCCTACATGTAATATTACTTATAAGCATCTCACCCATATGACACACTAAGTGACTTCCAAAGGTTTTATAGCACCTTCCACTTGTGAGGTGGTAAGTTAAAAAAAAGTACAGTTCCTTCAAAGGCCAATGAGGCTCATAGAGCCGAAGCTTATACTTATCCCGGTTTTGGTAGCATGAAGCGGAACAGATGATTTTTACTTCATCTCCTACACAGGACTCTAGTCTGCCGTAGGTTTACATCCCCAGCAGAATATGCCGGTACCCAATTCGCACCTGGATGGGGAGAGGAAAAATGGTGTAATGTGTCTTTCCCAAGGACACAACATGGTCACCTCCCTGACTCAAATCCCGGACTCCTAATCCAAGGGTACGGATTTAATTCCAGGTCACTGTGTTGTGTACTTGGGAGAGACACTTTACACAATTTTTCCTCTCCCAATCCAGGTGTGAGAAGGGTTCTCCGAATCAGTAACTCAAGACCTGCAACAGTTTCTCTCAGCAAATCAAGCAGTAACTTATCCTGACACTGACATAATTCCCTAGAAAATTTTAGATGGACATTTTGGAATTTTAAATTATACAGACACATCAAAAGAAAAAAAATTATGCTGCAGTTGTTTTGTCATTGTATTTTGACCTCCCTGCCGTATTATTAAGAGACTGAAAAAAAAAGGAATATTAAAAAAAATGTGATTGAAAAACTCATTGAAAATGTACAGTAAAAAAAAAAATGAAATAAAACACTTTTATAAACCCCTATCCTTCACCTAACACCACCCTATACATAATACATGTATTCAATGTCAATACAGAGAAAGAAATATAAATATACATGTATTACTAAACCTGCACTTCAAACTGAGAATTATAAAATGGGGGCTGCCAAGAAGTTAACAAAGCAAGTAAAAAAAGTACATGTAACAGTAAGGGAGAATGCTTCCAATGATAAGAACATCATAAAACGAAACAGAATCGAGACGTATCAACAATTACTGTGTTCAAAGCGAAACAAAAACCACAAGAATTACATAAAGAGACAAAGAATTGTAATTGTTGTGGTTGTTTCACTTCGAAGACAGTACATTGTGTAATTGTCGATATGTCACTGGAAGCATTCTCCCTTACTGTTACTTTTTTTACTTACTTCCAACTGAGACTAGCAAATTGTTCAATGTCAAAGGTAAAACGTGTACCATAATAAAATTATGAATCCTATGGCACAAGCCATTCCTGGGAAATAGTGCTCCAATGAAGTTGGGTGGGCACATTTATTGTACATGTGCACACAAATAGTGCTTAAATCAGACTCAACCTAAAGGCCTCTACACAGATGTGAAGTAATTAGCTTGCAAGAAATTGATACCATTATATTGGTAAAGAAAAAAATGTTACAAGTACATTTTGATCGATTCCTTGGTGACAACAGCCAGCATTGGAGCATGTTCTCTCTGTCTTTTTTTCTCTCTCTCTCTCTATCTATCTCTCAGTGGCCAGCACAGCTCAGTTCCCATAGCACAAATTATCCCCAGCTGGTTAACTCCTTCCTCTGTATCGGTATGTGTGTACCTTTGACATTGAAGTTTACATTTTCTCAGTACATAAAAGAGATAAATAGAATGAATAAAAATGGTTTTAAAAAAAATGAGGCACAATGCAACACCTTAGCATCAATAATGGCCACCAAATTAAATATGAACAGCCACAAGGAAATGGGGAAAATGGCCTACTCAGTGTTTTGCTGAGACACTGCTGAGCAGACCCTAATCTACTATGCATCTTAGACAATTTAATAATCACATGTTTAAGTGTCTGTTCAGTCAATCACACATTCATCAGTCAATCATCCCTGCATTTCACCATAAGACTTGCACGTCTTCACATATTAAAACTCTGATTTCAATAGAAAAAAAAAAAAAAGACTCAAAAACTCTAAAACAGACAAGCATTGAAATTGTACATGTATGGCTAAGACCCTTTTCAATTTACTTTTCAAGAAATTGGGTTTGTGCGCTTCTTGTGTGACACACCTATTTCAAAACCAAGTATTTTGATTTTTTTGCAATAAGAAATGTCGCAGCCAAATACGAACGCAAATTTCACCTTTTCTGACACCTGCAAGGGAATCAATTACAACTTGACTCAGTCGCTTAGCCATAACCTGTCGACTTTTTTTTAACCCTGTGGTGAACCATTAGACGGCATCACCAGGTGTCATAGAGGAATTCTTTTGCTACCAGTATTCCTTATGCAATGAAGCATCACAGCCACAACCTGTGTTACATTCATTGAGGTCTACCAATGGGTTCTTTTCTTAGACAGTGAAATCAGAAATACTGATTGCCAAAAATGATCAATACATTAGATTCTGTGTTCTTGCAACCTAACTATGTGAAGAGTGCTTGAGTCTTTTCTTTTCTTTTTTAAATCAGAAGGGCACACAGAAGAACACACTCACACGCAAATGTACTACTCTCACCACATGCATTTAAAATCCTGGAATTATTCTCCCTTTCTTGATCATCTTCTTCCGCTTCTTGTCTTTCTTATCCGTCTTCCGTTTCTCGATATTCTTTTCCCTCTTCTCCTGCTTCTTCTGTTTCAAGTTATCCACAGTTTTTACCCTGTCACCCCACTTCTGTTGCTTCTTTTCCTTCTTTTTCTCCTTCCTCTTCGCTGCCTTCCTCAACAAACTTTCATCGTCTTTCACTTTCTCGCCTTGAGCTTTGCTCATGATGGTTTGCCACATCATTTTCTGCTCCAGTTTGTCAGCAGCATCCGAGTCCTTCTCCCTCAGATCTTCCACTTTTTGTTTTCTCTTCTCCACTTTCTCCAACAAACGTTTATAGTCCCGACCTTTAAGGTCAGACGATTTGGACCGATCGTTGCCCATGGAAATTATGGAGAAGTCAAATTTGGACTTCACTGGCACCCCATTCTCGTTCAGAATTGTATTTTGTGGCGGTGATTTTAGACCCTCAGCAAGATTGGGTTTCTGATTTCCTTTGTGGAGGTTGTTTTTGTTCTTTAATTTGGAATTCACTTTTTTCTCCTGCCGCTTCAACTTCTTTTGCTCCTGGGAGTTTACATTTTGACCGGAACCTTTTCGTGCTAGAAGCGGAGAGAGAGAAAATAAAAGAATTTATACACAGGCTTTGTGATTAAGCTTAAGTGTCACACCAATATCACTCTTAAGTACCTTTCACTTTCTAAAGGGCTAGTTTTCAATCTCAGACATAATTCACACATTCAGAATATAAAAAAAATTATTTTCAAACTTATATTATATATGAAAATACCCTTGAACTTGAAATATTTGTAGTGGTATGACTAAAGCCAACACTTGTTTCAAAGTAGACATTTGAACATTCTTTTACAATACTGAAAATGTTTTGCAATGCTATTTTTTGTTTTGTTTTGTCTTTCAGAGTAAAGTAGAACCATACATTTTGCTACCCGTCCTTTTATAACAACATGCTATATCCAACACAGATCATTAAGCAAAGCAGTTTCATAGAAGAACCCATCTCACAAACCTTTCATCTCCTCTAATTTGACTCGCAGTTTTTCCTGCAGCTCCTGCAGCCGGCCTTCACGGCGCAAAAGCTCTTTGCCTTTGCTCTTTTTCTTGCCTTTGGAAGACCGACTTTGTTTCTTACTCTGGTGCTTGGCATCTGACACGAGAACAAGGACAAATAAATATTATAATGAGTTGTTTGGGGTTTTTTTTTAGTCAAAAAGCCCTTTTCTTCCTTTGCTTATCCTTTACCTATGAGCAAAGGTTCTTTTCTTAGGCAGAGAAATCAGAAATACTGATTGCCAAAATGATCAATACATTAGATTCTGTGTTCTTGCAACCTAACTATGTGAAGAGCGCTTGAGTGTTTTCTTTTCTAATGTATTATTAGCCTTATTTGTACAAAAGGTTATTTACTCCTCCGCAGCCTTGGGCTGGCTCATGTCAACCAGCATCAGCTAGTGCTTTCTTTGGTCTTCAGCAGCCAGACACTATTGCAGGGCATGGTAAGCGCCCATAGTGCATCTATGGAGTTTCACACTAGATACAGGGCATTTCCACTGGGTTGACTGTGTCCACTACAGTGAAGCTTATTCTTTAGTTAATATTTCTGAAGCACAGACCGTCCTATTTCATGTCTGTGTTTTCTTAAGAGTTTTACTTAAACATTTAAGATAAAACATTGAAGAGACGTTTTCAAACAATGAATGCAACATTACAACTGTGACAAAAGTGTTCACATTAACACATTAATGTGTACTCTTGTGTCGTTGCTATTTAACCACTATAGATTGTATTGCAGGCGCATAATTCAACATTATAGTTATATCTTTACTTTCATTATACAATTAAAGATAATGTGATAATAAATGACACCAAAAAGGTTGACACAGAGCAAAAGAGCTTCTGATAAGATGGGTGTTACAAGACAGGACAAAATGAATCTACATTCCTGTGAGGTCAATTTATCAATAAAGAGAATGAGATTCTCAATCATATTAATATTTTTATCATCTGCAATTACCACAATTATTGTATAAAAGCATTAAATAAAATAATTAATAACATGGGCTACTACTCCAGGGGAAGAGAGAAGGACAGTTATCTACTGAATGCAGATTTACAGACAGAACAGCAATAGTTTAAAAATTACCTATAGAGTCGACCCCGTCCATTTCTTCACTATCGTCTGCTGTGGCTTGCTGCATCGATGCATGATTTGGACCTGTTTTTGGAACTGTAATCCAGATTCAGAGAGAAAAAAAGCTTATCACAAATTCCTCAGTAGATTATCTGCACAAAACAATTTTTTCCTTCATTAACTGACATTGAATGGCAGGCTATCAGTAGTACATTGTTTAAACTAAACACAATATCAATTACTATCTAAAGACCTCACTGTAAAGCACCAATGGCTCCAAGATGATTTCCGTTGTCTTTCAATTATCGACTTATTTTATAGACTTAGAGGAGTGAAAACTAGACGAATAATAACACCACATAAAAGTTTATCACTTTTACACAATTGATTTGTCTATACCTAGATTCTAGATTAATGAGTTGTCAAGTGGTACCTGGGGACCAATTGTAAAGACAACTTTTACATTGTATTTTTATGCATGCTATTTCCATAGTGAAGTAAAGGAAATGAAAGTTTGTTCAAGGCCTATTGGGCCCAAAGAGTATGAGCTTATCCTTGTTTCAACTTCAACAGCATAAAGTTGAAGAGATAATACTAGATCACTCCCTGCACAGCACGCCAGTCCATAATTTTAGTTAACAATCTTTTTTACTACAATCTTCTTTTTCGTGTTCTCCATGAAGATGCATAGACAGACCTGTACTACAGAAATGTTCTCTCTCCATCTTTTTTATGTCCAAAAAGCAGCATTAAAATTAAATTTCAAATTTAAATAATATTCAACAAATTTAATATTCAGTACCTAAAGGCTCGCCTTTCTGTCTCATCTCTGTGATCTGAGTGATTGAGAAGGTTGTCAAAGGATTTGTTTTTCCTTTGCCTTTGTGCTTGGCCTTAACACCATAGTCGTCAGCTGGGTGAGTAGGTTGAAAGAAAAATTAAACATCGGATCAAAAAGATAAGAATTTGATAAGAATCAGTGACACTATAGATTGGTACAAGTAATTGGTGGAAAGTTAAGAATCTTAAGTGCTCCCCTTAGACTACCATTAATGTTAAGTAAACTTCAGATTTTTGCTGTCAAAAAATTATGGCTATGATGATGTATGTATACATAGACTATAAGAGTATTAGGAAAGTTAAGGTCACCAACTGCATTGTATATATATATATATATATATATATTACATATATTTTTTTTTCTCTCCAGGTTCAATTTATGTAAAAGTGAATACTCTAGAGAATGATATACCGGTCTATATCACTTTATGACAACATCAGAATAAAAAGTGTGAGCATAACCAATACTTACATGTGTCATTTCCAAATATTTCATCTTTTTCTTCCTGGGTAAAATATGACTGGGGAGGGATCAAGTCCAAAAGGTTCTTGAAATGACTGTTGGTTTGTCTCACTTGCTGTATAAGTTCATCAACTGTTTTGTCCATTGTGACAGCTTTTTATCCTCAAATCTCTGAAGGAAAATTAAACATTTACAATGAGTATGTGTTCAAATCATTTTTATTCACTTGTCAATATTATTATCATGTTCACAGTGGAACAGAACAAGAAAAACATGATCTTCAAATTAAATAAAAAGAAAAAAACTAAATATTTCACTGAGGTTTCCTTAGCGGCTTAGCATTTCCACAAGGCTCAGTTGCCATAAAAGCAATTTTTTGAACAGATTTGACTGATCATGCATACGAATTCAAAAGTACATGTAAATTCGATAGATCGTAGGCCTAAGTGCTCACAGTTAGCGATTTTTGAAGCAAATCTTTTTGTATACCGAGCCTGAATGTTTGCAGGTCCGATAGGCGTATCACTGCGGGTCCAGGTCCGTATAGCCATCTGATCCCATTAAGTAGGGGCATAATCATGTGTATCGCATTGTGGTAAGTTTGTCAACTAGGCCAAAATATTCCTCTACGTTACAGTTTAGTTTTTCATTTGGCTGTTTTCATCTTAAAAAAAGTTTTTTGGCCTCAACAGTTCCATTGTTGGGCTATATTTTCATGTTTTAACCCTGGAAAGGATTATATAAATGATGTCGATCGGAAAATGTGACGTTTGAAGTCAGCTCGCCATGCCCGTGCTCAGTGTAAAAAATGGCGTGTGGCAAGCTGCTCTTATGCAATTTTGAGTGGTGGGGAAAATCAGCATTTTACAACTTAATTACTGTAAAAAGTCTACAAAGCCCCTTATTTTCAAAAAGCTAATAGACTGAAAATTTCATTTGTGAGCTTTTTTTTTTTTTTTTACTTTTATATGAATTAAAACATTATCCACATGGTCTTCTTCCCCTCTTCCTCCTGTAACAATGTTCAGTAAAATGTGATGCAGATCTGGCCATCAATATCGGAATGCATATCTAGTAAAGAGAACTTTTCCTTTGAAAAGAGTCAAGGTCGAAAAATAAAAATACGCCCATGGCAGTTCCTAGCTGGTCATGAGCGAACGTAGGTCCATCAATATCAATATTATCATATACCCCTCACATTACCCGTAGTCCTCGCACAACAGGACGTAGAACTAGGTTGTGCAGGGTTAATAAGTATTTTGGCCTCAAGTAGCCCAATTATCTATGCCACTACCCACTACGTTGCTGATGTAAACAGTAGGCTAAATTAAGTAGGCGGAAGGGGCCACACTTCCCAAGTCAAGTAGTGCCCTTGTATTTCTAGATGGCTGTCGTTATCCGCAACAACCTGCTGCGAGTATAATGAGGGGTTTTCCTTTTGTGCCAATTCAAGTTTCTGGCGAAACTTTATAACTTGAAAAAATTTCATGTAGATCTAGACATTTAGATCTAGTTCAAAAGCCATTTTTGAGCGCCGAGTCTATTGAATCTATCACGGAATGTCTAGGTAGGCTAGACTTGAAATTGAAACGACCTGCCAAGAAAGATGGTGACACTCCGAGCCAATCAAAACACGAATATTGAATAGGCATAGATCTATACAAAATGATAGGGGTGTTGCGGATTTAATTAGGCCTAATCACTCGCTTTCTAGATTCTAGATTCTATTTGCATTTACAATGTTACATGTAGGCCCTAATAGTTAATAGATCTAGATTCTAGATCTATCTACTATCTAGATCTAGATTCTAGATCTATTTCAATTTCTGAAAAAAAAATGCGAAACGTTTAGCCTTTAGTTTCATATTTGTTTAACGTTGGGTAGAATCCTATTTTAGCGTCCAAAATTCAAGAAGCGGAAGTATCGTAATCGAATTGGATTATCGTATCTTCGATTTCGCGTGTGGAGGTGTGTTGTCGGATTCGGTGTGCAAAGGAGGAGAAATGAAAATTAAAAAAAAATAAGAAAAATTAAAACATTTGTCTTGTTGATTTCCTGAGAATTGTCTGTCTGTCAAATTTCACATTTTTAACAGTAGACCTAGATCTGGAACTAGGTTTAACTAGATATAGTTCAACTAGATTCTAGGCCAGGATCTAGGCCTAGTCTGGGATAGATGCTCATATCGAATCTAATATGGGTGTTTACAATAATGCTCCGAATACGATTATGAATATTGGACGCTAAAATAGGATTCTACCGATTCTAGATTCTCTAGATCTAGATTCTAGATCTAGTCCGTTATAAACGATTCTGATGATCATATTAATGCAAGTGGCTATTCTCCGGCGTCGCGCGGTCAATAGATTGATGGCTATTCTCCGGCGCCGTAAAACTGACCTTTTTATTACAGTTGATGTATTTTTACTGCTTCTTGTCATCCAGCTTCCATCTTTGGATGTGTCCTCATGGCTTGACCCTTGAAAGTTTACAATTATACCATCAAATGTATACACACATACATATTCCACATAATTAATTCTCTTTTCTTTCACGAAAGTGTTACGGCGCCGGAGAATAGCCATCGATCTATTGACCGGCGCAACGCCGTAGAATAGCCACTTGCTTATAAACTTAATAAATAATACAGAATCTATCTAGAGATCTAGCTCTATATACTAGATGTACATCTTTAGTCTGTGTTTCTTTGGTTGACCTAACCTAAGAAAATGCAGACATTCAACAAAATAGCAGGAAATCCCAGAAACTATTACAACGCAAATAAATAGTACGTTTTGAAGCAAACTAGAGTGAATGCACCTATGGTCATCGCATCCCCCTGACCGTCACTTACCGTAGAGTAGGTCCATGTATCGATACTTTCCTTTGAAATCAACAAAATCGAAATCTTCAGACAGTCAGAGCTGTCATCTGTTTTCCGCCAGCACATTGCGTGTCTCTTCAAAAAACCTGATTTGTGTGCACGTTGGTTTAAAATGCTTCTTCAATATAATATCTTTTGATAGACATCAAGGTCAAGCATGATGAAAACAATACTTTCGGGATGTCCAGGCAAAGGACAGGCCTGAAATGATCTGAACATCATTTAATTGATTTTATCAGGGTAATCACTCCGCAGTGTAGAGGAAAGCAAATTTTGGAGTCATTCAAAGTTATGCATCCAACTCGTGATTTTTCACCTTATATACTGGTGCGATGAAGTCTGGAACTATACTTTTAAGATGAAGAATTGGAATAAATTTTCATAACAGCCAAGAGATCCAAACCGTTGTCTTAACAAGGGTGAATTATACAATATTGAATGTATTTTGTTTTGAATGTTGTGGAATCTGTTCCAAGATTTACATAAATTTACTTTAAGGGTGAACCGTATGAGGCAAAGGATAACAAAAAAATATCTCTCCTCAATTTAATTTAATTTGTGTGCATGCTTAGGGTTCATTGATCGATTGCTCAGATCAAGAATGTTGCATTTCTCAGAGAATGTACAAAATCTGTCCTAGAAAAATTTGGTAATCTGACCTCGTTTGTCAACATTTTCTTCTTGTTTTTTTGTACTATAAAACCATACCTTTTAGAGGAGTCCACGTCTGTGGATGTTTATAGTGTATGGAAAAATGATACAGGAAGATCATAAATTGTATTAAATCCTCCTTGTTAAACAGTGATTTTAAAATTAAAAAAATATAATCATAAGGTCTTTTATTCTCCATCAGGTGGGATGCATACACCCCTATGGGTAAAGTGATACCAGGCACCAAGATCATTGCCTGCAAGGTACCTTTGAAAGAGGTGAGTATTACCTTTCACTTAAAAAAAAAAGAAATTGGATTTGAAATTATAATTAAGTAACAATGTCTATAATGCAATGGCTAAGTGGCAATGTAAACGTATTGCATGAAGTATTGAATCTTTTAGTAACATGGTTTGACTCTCAAATTAAGTTCTTTTCAGATTGCAGAAGTAAACATTATGGCTAAAAATAGAGATTAAGGATATAATGAAATAAATCATCCTTTTCCCCTCCCCCGTTTTTCCCATCTTCAGGAGCTGATGGCTAATGTTGATCAAGAAAACAGGTTTGCATTAAAAAATGATCAGATTTTTTTTTTTTCCGTGTTGCTGATTGCTAGTGAATCATTCCAAGATTGCCATTGTCTTAGAAAAGTCTAAATTGAGATCGTTCTGATTCCATTGAGAAACTTGCATGCTCTATAGAAAAGACAAAATTTGTAAGAGTAACTTTGTTTTTTATAATTTATCATTTGTAACAACTCTTGTATCTTACACAGATGAACAAAGTTTGTAGTATGATGTCTTTTATTATTCATGAATAGGACTTAACCCAAACTAATTGTTGTGCTGTGCCGTATAAACAATGAGTTATATAGTATTTTATAATCATTTCAAAGCTGTTATTCGTGGTCTAAAAGTGTCATGGCATTTTTTTGTGGAGACCAGAAGAAGAACTTTCTTCTGCTTGCAGTTGTCTTTAACCCATAATCCTGACCAGGGAGGGCGTGGTCTTCAAGTGACGTAGAGTTTGTAATGTCCTCTTTCTAAGTCCACTGCTACAAATCTGTGATTGGCAGGATATAGGAATGTGTAAATAATATAAGGGAACATAGTGATGCTCTTTTTCTCTTTTTGAATTACACAGAACTTTACACTCTATTGCTCAAAGTATTAAGTCAGTTCTTCTACTTTCGATATTTTACTTTTATTCTTGAACTCCACAGATTTAGTCCAGCTACTTTTATGAAAAAAGTACAAGAGCTTGGGGAGAAACTGGCAGTTGTTGTTGACTTGACATTTACTCTCAAGTATTACAGCAAAGATGTATGTAATCCATCAAAATTCCCTTTCAACTTTTTGTATATTGCTCTAAAGAGAGTTTCATTGTGTTAAAAGCAAAAATAGGCTATATTGTATTGTAGTTTGTTTAAATTAATTCATCATTAAAATGTCTTCAAGGAAATGTTAGAATATTGGAGTGAAAAGTGTCCGTGTGGGGAAGCAATAATTTTTACTCATTTGTTCTTAGTATTCTCTGCTACTTGCTACCACAAAGAGAGTCATTAACAAGCTGGTTTCTTTTTTATAGCTTTCTTAATTGAAGCTAATTAACAACCATTTTCGATGTGTACATTTAAATGGTACAGGATCATTGATAATAAGAACATTCTTTAAAGGAAAGAGCAATTCCCATATTTTATCATTCATTTTGTCCCGATCAGGACTTTATCAGGGAAGGTGTGGAGTATAAGAAGATTTTCACCAAGGGACATGAGATCCCGGATCAGTTTGTCTTTCAAGAGTACGTATTTTTTGTTTTAATATGTATGTCCTTCAACATCTCATGATGAAAGGAGCAAAAACCAGTAATTTACCGTAAACTGATGCAGTAGAAAGGAAAAAAAAAGTGTCCTCCTTATTTTTCAGTTTCTATAAAAAAATGTTCACATACAAAACAATAAAAACAGTTTTCTGCAGTTGTCAGAGGTACTAATTTGATATATTGTCAGTTTTCATTGTATTGAAGGAAAACCAGTAAGTTGATGCATGTTTAAGTTTCAGCCTTTCAAAAATATCAAGAAAATGGTGTTAGCATTTTTTATCGATTGCTTTACAGAACTTTGATGAAATCTTTGTTTTGATACTTTCAGATTTGCTGATACTGTCAAGCATTTTAGCGGTGGAAGCAGTAAGCCACTACTTACCTTTTTAACCTGTTGTACTTTTTACTTTTAGCAACTACATCCGTACTTTTTTTTTCACAAGCAGAACTTGTACATTTTTTTTCCCTCTCTGGGAACTTTTTGTGTAAGGGCCTTTTAAGGGTGCAACTTTTTTTTTTTTTTTTTTTCGTTTTAAGTCACCATTTTTTTTTAGCTTCTGTAAAACTGTTATTGTTTAATTGATTCATTAAGAAAAACATAGAATCATGGCACATAATGTCTTTAACTTTGGGATTCAATGAAGCCTTGTGAAATATTTTTTCAATTCTTTCAGCTCTTGTATGATTTCAGAAATTGCCCATTGCCTTCCTTCAAAGACTCATTTCCCTTTTATTGTACCTGTATCCTCAGACAATTTGATTGCAGTTCACTGTACTCACGGAGTAAACAGAACTGGTTATCTAATCTGCAGGTGAGAGCGAATGTTTTCGTGCATGTGAAAGCACAATGGCCTTATACAATATTCCTTATTTTTATTTAAATTTGGCCTTGGCTTAAGGATGAAATAAAATTATATTGTTAGAGTAGCCTACATTCAGCAATTTTGAAACTGAGTCATTTGAGTGATATATATACATATTTTTTTCCTCTTTTCCCTGATTATTGTTAATGTAATTTCACATCTTGGAATTTGTTTTAATATTCACTATGGGTTTGAACTGCTAGCTTGACAAAAGTGAAGAATTATAAATTTAATATTTCAGGTACATGATTGAGGAGTTGAACTTTGAGCCGGAGGAGGCTATCAGATGTGAGTCAAGCTTGTATTTATAATGAAATGGACAGCAATGTATAGGAATTACAGTTGGTTTGTGAAATTATTTTACAATTATCAAAAAGCATTGCTTCGTTGTTCCTTTAACATTTCTTCATTGAAAAGTTCCTGGAAATGGTTTGCTCATGGAACATTTTATAGAAAGCATGTGAATGTCATTTAGTCGTTTGTAGAGTAACAAGGTACAATTAGTACAGTGATCTCCGCCTAAGAACCCGCCCCTCGGGAGACACGATTACCGTGTTCTTAGCCGAATCGGGCTCTTAGGCAGATTTCAAAGGGTGACAAATCATGTATACCTTAATAGCCCCCATTTCTCGCTGCACTAACACATTAGGCCTAACGGAGCGTCATCACTGACCAAATCAATCTGTGATTGGCTTACTTAGATTTTAAAACACCAATCAAAACCATGCTTATTCCCTGCCAAATCACCCCGTCTCCATTACGCATAACGCAAGACGCTGGCGGTTCTATTCCATAAAATCTTACTTAAAAACCCATCTTTGTTCTGAGCTCGCGCTGTGATGCCACTTCCACTAGGCCTAGGCCTACGTAGGTCAAAACAAAGAGCGGTGATGTATCATGGCTGGGGTGAGACTGGGTTGCGGGATCACACGACATCAAGAATAATATAGGGAGGAGGGGGTGATGTTGAAGGTGTTGGTCGGAGAATAGGGGGGAAGGGGGGATAGAGCTGAATGGACATGCTTTGGGTGATGAGAGCGGATAGGCTTGGCATGCTGAATGGGGGTGGGGTGAGGGATGGAGCAGAGGGAAAGCGGCTTTGCTTTCCGCCACGGCTAGGGCTTAACTCTAGAACAAAAGCAGGGCTGCGGACAGTGTTTCTTGCAATTTAGGCGGCGGCTGCTTAAAAAAAAAAATCAGTCGGGGAAAAAGACCGTGTTCTTAGGCAGATTTTTTAGTTGAAAACGGGCTCTAATGCGGATGGATTATATAGGACAAATTCCGTTTCATGAGAATGTCGGGTTCTTAGGCGGAGACCACTGTAGTATTTTTGGCAATGATATGCAATGAACTTATTCCCTCAGAAGGTTGCTTTGTCACATATGTATGTGATTATTACATCTACACGGAGGCAGAGTAGCTCAGTCAGTAAGGCATTCACTTTCTGAGCACATGGGTCCGAGTTCGGCCCATGTAAGTGGCAGGATTCTTTCTGCGAACTTGTTGCTCTTTATT
>JBDFRD010598259.1:0-16475 GCA_039654405.1 Bullina lineata | reverse complement strand
TGTAGGCACCTGGACTTTTACCAACCCCTAGTTTTGTATTGATTGGTTATTTCCCTTGAAATTGGTTAAGATAAACTCATTGATCTGGTCCCAAGGAGTTTATCTTAAGCGGACTGCACTGTATTGGCAGAGGATATAATACAGGCGACTCAATCACCCCTTTCGGATTCGGGCCACTTGATAAATTCATAATCTATATTATATATATATACAAGCAAATTTTAGTTGTTTAAGTATTATGAGCCTTCTGAATCTAGATTTAACTAGATCTACAAATGTACATATGTAGAATCGCCGATAACTCGAACAATTGTCATTCGAACTGGCCGGTGAGGCTTTCGGACCCGGACTGCCTTCGTGATCAAGTGGAGGTAGCTAGATCTAGATGAAATAATCTAGATAAATTCATAGATCTACCTATTGCGAATTTCAGTTGTTTGTAGGCCTATATAAACCTTCTGAATCTAGATTTAACTAGATCTACATGTGTAGAAACGCCGACAACTCGAACAATTGTCATTCGAACTGGCCAGTGAGACTTTCGGATTCGGACCGAAACACTTCCATTACTATTACACACACACACATTCAAATCCATGAGCAAACAAAAACATAAACAGAGAGGGAGTGACAGAGTGGGAGAGAGGGAGAGAGAGAGAGAGTACGTCTACAACTCAGTGGAGTAGCCAGCCATTAAAGCTGGTGCTTTCATGGAAACCAGCCCCTTCCTGGGTCTGGACAACATCTACCTACATTGTGTCCCCAGACCCCAGGTCCCCCACCTACACCTCACTGTCAACCAAGCGACACGTTCTATCTGTGACGAATATTGGTCCGGAAATCCCCGCACGTTCCACCCACACCCAGACCTTCACTTCCCCTGTGAATCCACCCAAACTCTGCTCCACATAGCATGTCATGGCATAGAGGCTTTGTCTAGGTGCCGTAAAACTGCCAGACTGGGGGTCCAGGTCTCCGCCAACATTCACTGACACATTCTTCCAATCACTGATGAAGCCCTCTGAATGCGTGTCCCCAGCTGTGCCGAGAACACCACAGAGGGGTAGGGTGAGTGGTGACCTGGGGAAGAAACAACAGGACTAGCAGTGTGGCCATTTCATGCTTCAGTTACTGGAACAGACAGATTATGCTGGCTTATAATTATAAAAACAGTAACAGTATACAAGATCTATGTATTTCTGTGGTGTCTGTGTTTGTATCATGTATGTATGTATGACGTATTTATATTTTGTTTAATACATCTGTATGATTGTGGTAGAGTGTGTGTGTGTTTGTAGAGGGTGTTTTATTTCCTCCCATTATTTTTGTTCTTTTGTCTTGAACAAGTTATTACAAAGTGCTTATCTAGCCCTGTTCAGAAATTGTTGGAATTACATCACCTTCAACTCTTTATTGTCCCACTACCATTGCATGTATTGTAAAGTAAATAGTAAAGTTCATTCAAGGCCAATGAAGCCCATAGAGCCGGAGCTTATCCCGGTTTCGGTAGCGTGCATGAATTGTAATAACGATTAAATATTCATATTCTTTGCCTTCTTCTCTTTACAACTGTATTATAAATAAAAAAATGTTTAAAAAGTAAATTTATCGCCGTAAATTAAATGTAAGAATTACAGCTTTTCTGAGTTTTCATTGTTACAGCCGCTGGTTCGCCGACATTTTTGTGACGTTGTTTTGGGTCAGGCGCAGACTACAAACAAATGTATCACCTGAATCTTTGACGAATTAATTATTATGGTGTCGCTTGCGGCTCGCACGTGCCATGAGTGAATGAGTTGTTTATTTTACGTCGGTTTTCGGTCTTGGATGCTTGCTCATGTTTTTTTGCTTTCATATTTCATTCCCCCTACCCCCCTCTTTTATAATTGTTTCTGTACTGGTGTTCAATTATCATAATGTTACAATCATTGCTATATTATAGGGTTAGTTAGGGGTTAGGGCAAGGTTAGGGACTAGGATTAGGGGTAAGAGTTAGTGCTAGGGTAAGGGTAGAGTAGGACATTAATTGGCCTACCTTAGGCATCGGGGCCTGGATAAACTTTGGCGATATCAGGTCACCAACAAAATTCATGAAGAGGGCCCGCTTATCGTGTCTCCTCTTGTATGAACTCTGCCCATGGTGGGCAAATGCCTTCTTTGTCGTCAGACTTGATGGTAGAGTACAGCGTAATGCCCACCACGTGTACTCAATATTTGTTGGTGGAGACCCCAGTAACTGGATCAACAAAACTTTCTGAGTGGTTGACTGTCAGTAATATCGTCCACGTTCGGCTATAGTTTGTTGTACAACCTGAAGCAGTCCGTGAGAATAATGCTGCCTTTTTCTAGATCTACATTATTTTCTACTATTTCTAACAGCGTCTCGTCTGTCCTATCTTCTAGATCTACTGGCTTTACACTTTTTTACAACACAATTAGATTGTAACTCAACTTATGACTTTTAGAGTCTATGATTCCATGTCTACAGATTCAAGATCTAAATAAAACAGTGGATAACGGCACTTCAAAAACACAAATGGAAGATCCAAATCATAATTGTTGGTGTGCAGATCTTGTTTCTGACCCTGATTAGTCACCAAAGGCTTGAAAAATGTTTCTTTCACAATATTTAGTCATTTAGCAATGCTTTCACGTGTGGAGAGGAGACAATCATTTTGTTTATTTCCCGCAAAGCCCGGGTGGGTTTACTTCCTGCTTCGAGAGTCAAAATTTTAAACAAGCTGCCAAAACGAAACGAAAAATAACCATGCTTCTCTGATCATGTATACATTTAGGATGTAGGTTACTGTGCTCCTAGACCCACTATTGTTTCTAGGCTGTGCTTTGTCACAGATAACAAAATTAGAATATTAGTCTGTGCACGAGTGGGCCTGGCTTTATTAGGTCAATGGGGAGCAATCCCCTCGCGTGTGAGGCATCCTCGATTTGAGTTTTTGAAAGTTAATTTCTTTGAAGTAAAATAGCGGGGGACTTTTCTTTCACAATATTAACTTAAAAATGTTGGTTCTGTTAGTTCTAAACATATAATTGATATGTGTACAGTATCTCTATTATATAATATTTAGGTGGTGTTTATTTTCCGTGTAAAATTGGCGTTTGAAGTTAATGCTAACTTCGTTTCCTAAACATACGCATTATGCATACGTGTTTGGCGTTAAACCTGATATAAGTATACGTATTTACTTTCTTTACGCATTTTATCATGCATCCAACAGGGGAGGTCGGCAGTATTTGTCAGTTTTTGATCCAGAGAAATTTAAAAGATAAAATATCTCGTATAAAATTAAGAAATAAGACACAAATGGGGTGTCAACATGTTTATCCTTTTGAGATAAATTGATGAGTCTCACTCACTCCTGGTCTCAGTCTGGGCCTAATGTCATTGAATCATGAAAATGGTGACCACAGACAGGGTACATAGCATAGCCTCAGTATGTCCACTGACCATTATTTAGAGGAAGGCTTTAACATTTTGAATGCTGTCAACTTCAAGTCATGGTGGTGGTTGTGTAAACCCAGTTTTTGAGCTCACACTGCATCATGTACCGGTACCGTACACGTTACAACTTTTGTGGAGATACAACAAATGGAAATGAAGGCTATTGGTGGCCTTAACTTGATTTTATTAAAAGTGGACATACGATACTTGTAAACCGAGGCGACGAAATAGATCTAATTATTATACCTCAACAAAGTATGTAATTGAATTTCATTGCTCCAAATTAAAATAAGATGGACTTGGCCAATCAACAAAGACCCAATTTTCAAGTACCAAGGCCGGTACACTTCAGAACTGGTTCGATCAGAGGTACAAAAATGCAAAAGGAAATAGAAAAAATCGTGACTTTTCATTCTGCTCTTTGAATGAATGCATGTGAGGTCTCCTTGAATCCGAGCTCAATTCAAGATGTACTGTACGATCCATCTCGTTTCAGGGCCAACAGACACCAACAAAAATGTCTTAAATTATCACTCACACATGGGTAAAAAAAACAAACAAAAAGCAATAATCGAGCACATGTAAGTTTAATTAGATTTAGATGCAAAACATTGATGCCGTACTTGAATGAAAATGAACTGACAAAGCGATACATACATTTATGTGTGTGTAAAGCACACTACCACAAATAAATAAGAATAGGGTGAGACAAATGTAGCAATTAGGATGGATACTGGAGGACACAATGATGTGATCAAGAATTAATTGGAACAAATTGTATTTATAGTAGAGGAGAGTCCTGATGATACAATGTAGTACACAATCTAGTCACATTGGAAAGTATAAAAAAAATACCATGAAAAGGACTGTCAATGATAGTATTGATACGATTCGCATGCGTCAGTGTCGGGGTGGCTGTATCACTGCCTTCCCAAGAGTCTGGCATTAATACTAACAGGAACTCTTGTGTTGTTGTGGTTCCACTCCAAATGAAAAAAAAAGTTTTTTTGCCAACTGAGATGGTGTATTATTTGTATTAATTACTCAAATGCAGCCAACACAATTTTTCTTCACCGACACTATAAAATATATCCTTACTTACAGGCATTTTCGTCAGTGTGGTAATAGTAAAGAAGAAATAACTTAAACAGAAGTGAGACCAAAAAAAAAACTAATATCCAACATAGAACATAATGTTACAAATTTACTGAAAAATGAAATTCAAAGGCTTCATTTTACTGATCGAGTCGATATTGAATGGATTGATCTGTAGAGACTGAATTCAAGAGTTCCAAGAAACAATCTATACATGAGAGAACATGGAAAACAGGAATAACAAAAGTACAGACGGATGTATTTTTAATGTGTTGTCTTTCGTAGCAGCTGAGTAGTGTGACTCAAACTCCAACTTCTCATTCAAAATAAAAATGAATAAAATCTCTTGAATACCTGCCCCACAAACAATGACAAACAAAATCAGCACAAAACTTTACTTCACCATCACTGTCTATTAACAAGTCCAAGAAAAGAAAAAAAAAGAAATCACTGGATAGCTATGCAGTCCATGTACAATAAATAATAAAATGTTATCTACAGCGTATCACAAAAAACAGCATGAAGAATTACGACACAAAAAGGAAAGGAAAATGGTTTTGTGCCTTGAGAATAATGAGGGAGCAGATAAACGACTGACATTAACATTCATTTTGATTGGCTTTCACCAGGTTAACACTTAAAAAGCAATTCTTTTCAACTCCGCCACCCCTCTCTGCAGATAAGAACATTTAAAACAAACAAAAAAACAACTGACAAGTTTAGTTCTCAAAATAAAAAATGTGTGTACATTCTGACAGACAGGACAAAAATCATAACATGACTAAGCATAAGGAGGATAAAAACAAAAGAATTCAGGCAGTAAACATTCAATGCAAGATTTGAATAAAAGTAACACAAAAACAAGCAAATGACACATTGAAGATACAAAAAATATAAGTATATTGTAATTGTACCAAGATTTTTAAAAACGTTATGGACCCAAAGAAGGGCAGCATTCTGTCTAAAACTGGACAGAAAAAATACACACCAAAGTAAGTACATCATTGCCTTTTAACATTAAAAATCTTTCAGGTAAAAATGCACACAGAATAAAAAAGATTATGCTCAATGAAGTTTTCTTTGTTAACCTTGTCCTCAATTGTTTAAGAAGCCAGAAATGAAACAATTTGTACACATATAAATCATATAATACATTTACTGTTTTCAAACACTCCGCAGTACAATGCTACATTAAAGTTAAAGGTTTATATGAAGAGCTAAACAACTCTAATGGTGTGTAGTAGGTTTTGACACGTACAATATGAAAGGTTGAGCATTATTCTAAAACATTTTGAGTTTACAAAAGCACCTCAAATAAAAAGGTGTAAAAAAAAAAAAGAATTAAAAAAGACCCAGCTGAAGTCGCATTTGTTTAATTTATATGTGCCCAAAGAAGCTTCAAACGAAACAAAACAGAAACAGACACCATGACTGCAGTACTGATCACCCACTCACTCAGAAACCGTCCTGATATTGATAATCTAAAATTCGTTTCAGTAAACAGAGAGGCCTTTTCATTCTAGCAGGCAAACATGAGTTTACCGTTTACAACATGAATAATATTGTCTTTTTTATTCCTAGAGAGAAAAAAATATAATTTCCCAAACCAGACAAAACAAAAGTAAGACAATAAGTAATCCGATTAAGTTGTTAATCCTATTGCAGAAACCTTCAATGCTTGACCTCTGATAACTCGCAGTCGTTCTGGACTACAATGACAAAAATTCTCTACGAATCTACTACAAAACAAAACAGAGTTTGTTCCAGCATAAAAACTAACTTCGAAATATGCATGTATACAATTACATGATTGGTGGACATACATTAATCATGTCTCCCCACCACCACCCCCACACAAAAAAAAATCCCTTATTTTAAATTATTTTCAACATACACAATGGACAATCTGCATTAAAATGTTTTTTTTCCAAACAAAACTTCAATTTGAAGCACGTAAATTGACTAAATATGAGAACTTGACTAGATGGCTTTGAGGACTGAACACGCCAGTGAATTTTCTCATTTTCAATACTGATGGAGAGCAAAGTTTCAGGAAAGGAGTCTAGAAGTAGATGGCCTGTCTTCAGTAGCTTACTTGGGGGACTACTTAAAATCATTATGATTACTACTCCCCCAGATGAACATAAATATCAAGATTATGTTTTATCACTCTCACATTTCACAAGAACTTATTAAAAAAAAAAAACATGCACAGGAATTCTTGATTCATTGTTTTACAATTATGCAATATCAAATCCAAACTGACATTAATGTTACGGAAAGCCTAACGCAGGGTAGAACTTTTCATGATCACGTCCCTCATCCATAATAATTGTACCACATCCTCCGTTTAATTAAGGAAATAGTAAATCCTCAAAATAGACAATCTCTCAAAATCAGATCAAAAACACAAATCTGACCAAAGGTGTAACTTACAGAAATTGAACCCCAAACAAGGATTCACAGATGTGCATGGGAAGAGAGTATATATATGGTACTTCCCATTTAGGATTTACAACCATAGATGCAACATGCTACTGAAATCTACATTATAGTGACTGTAAACTTTCAAGAAAATCAGACCAGCTACATTGAGATATTATGACACATATTGCACTGTTTCCATTCCGTTGAAGTAAAGCATAATATATTAACATATAATATGTAAATTTAAAGTGCTTGCGTCAGCATTAAAAATGATTTGCTACCAAATCTTGATTAATCCTGCACTAACAACAGCTGGTGGTTGACCGATTCAAATACATGTAAATAGGAATCTTGCTCAAGCACAAACCACAGACTGTGTAGAAATTAAAATGCTGCTTAAACACAACCTAAATCCAAAGACATGTAATGTCTAATCAGTTGTTTGATCTTTTCCACTTCAGGGCAAACCTTTTAGTATCCGTTTAATTGTAGGTAGTGAATCAACAAGACATTATTTGTAATGTAAAAATATGATTTTTTTTTGGGGGGGGGGGGAGAAAATTTATAAACCCTGTCCACTACTGCAGTGCATAAATAATTTTTTCCCTCTTGGCAGGTTTCACTTTTCAAAATAAAGATTAAAAGAAAAAGTTGACGGAGTTATGGTGTTTGACTTTTGATTTTGCACATATTGATCTGGGTATTGAGAAAGCAGTTAAAAAAGGAAAGGAAAGTAACTACACATATTACTATTTGCATGTAAGGGAATACTGTTTCATTTCGAAGTAATAAAAATCTCAAACTTGGCCCATTTACTACAGGCATTGACCTAACAAACTGGATCAGGAGGTACAGTAAGACTTCCACTTCCAATTCATTCTATGCACATTTGAATTATGTCTCATATATTTTCTGTTAAGAAATTATACATTAAATTTCAAGTACAATCACTGTAAAACAAAATAAAATAATTTTTAAAAAAATCAAATCTTAGGAAAAAAGACATGCTTTCAAAAGTGACATTTGTAGTTTTGTCTTGTTTTTCACTATTTTCATCATGTGATATTTCTTTGATTTTACTAAAATTCATTTGATTAAAGGAAGTGTCAATTTTCTGCCCCCAAATTGGCCAGACACTTAACAGCTTAACGTATTATCATGCCACATTTGACAAAATAAGCAAGAATCAACAAAGCCTCCATTTATGCAAAGAAGCAAAATCATACGCATGTCATTGGCAGCAATCTGGGTATAAAACTAAGGCTATCAGTGCAGTCAGATTCAGTTGACATGATGCGCAAGACAACAGCGTTCTCCAAGGAAAATTGCAAAAGTCTATCTCTTTCCTGGGCAATTTATGTTGAATTTTTGAAGTCAGGCCATTTATTTGAGATTCTTCTTCAAGTGTCAGGCCTGGTGCAGGCATCAACGGCCATGGTCTTCCAGTTCACTCTATTATTAGTCAGCCGGATGAACTTGTTGGACATGCTATATCAAACTGTTTTTCGAGCCACAGGCAATGTGAATTGATGACCTTGAGAATCAATTTTCATTTATCACTTGATAACAAAATTCATAAGTAACAGAAATTTTGTTTAATTTTTTTGAAGAAGGTCATAAACTTTGCGCTTTTTTTTTTCAAGTTGAGAGGAAATCAATCAAGTGTGCTGAGCAAAGTGTTACATGGCAATAGGTTGATGTCTTAATATGAAAAAAATCAACCTATTCACAAAGGTAAAATTATAACTAAAACTAAATAAATATTCATAACCATACACCAGAACCTCATTGCATTAAAAAAACAAAAAACGTAGGATTTTTCTTTTTTAAATGGTGTAAATAAATTTTATGACAAACTTATAATAAAAGATGTACATAAATATAAAATATATATTTAGAAAAGATTTTTGATCACTGTCATACCATAGAGTACGTCCAAAACACGAACATTTCTTCACAAATTCCAACAGCAATTCTCATCTGGGTGATTCATATTCTTTTGATAAAATTTACGTATCATAAATAAATGTGAAAAGCTGATTTAATGTCAGATGGCTCTTTTATGAATTTATACCATATATACACTGCTGCTAGCTGTGTTAAGCTCTGGCAACAACAAAAGCACATTTTGAAGAACTAAATCTACAACAGATATGCATCTGTCTAGAAGATGATCTGCTGTCATATCTTTTACTTCACTCGATTGAAATGAGAATAAACTCTGGCTCTAAGGGCCTTGAAGGAAATTTGTATATTTATCATGAACATAGTTTGGGGTTGGAGACATTTTAAAAGTAGACAGACAGATTTTGTTACAAAACATATATTTGGAAAAGTAAAGTATTAAACCTTCTTTTGATTTATTTGATCTTTAGATCTTGAAATAAAAAATTATTCCTAAGGACCAAATTATGATGTCTTTGTTTATTTTGATTTTGTCATTTAGACAACAGTGCTTAATTCAATCATTACTCTTGAATAAAGTTACATCCTCATAAAAGCATTAAAAGTTGAGGCTATTCAAAGATAAGGCAGTGATTCTGCAAAAAGATCTAATTCTGAATTGAAGCATTATAACTGTTTAAAAATTGTCGTTTTCTAGCATTCAGTCTATTCCTCCTCCTTCGACACAAACGCTTCTGACTCAAACATGCAAATGAAGGTGTTGTCAAAAATAATCAATAATGCACAAATGTGACAAAGCCATCAGCTTTAAAATGTAAAGGCATAAGATATGAAATCATTAGGGAATCTTTCTAAAAAAATAAAACAAAAAAGAAAAATGAAAGATATCAATTCTCAATGATGAGGGACAAAGCGCAGAATATACATTGCTGCAGCGCTGATAAAAATTGTACCAAACACAATGAATTAGCATTTAATTAGAAAATTACCAACCACTGAAAATGAGTACAAGTTTATGAATTTTGATCTTACATATAAGAGAAAAATGCAATGACATTATTCAGCTCAATCTTGCAAACAGATAACACACGATGTTTAAACATTTAAATTGCATACACAATCACCAAGAGGCAACGTTCTAAAATCAGATTGGGATGGCTCGTTTAAGTACAAGAGTAAGTCTGCAAGGTGACGAATGTAAATCAAAATGATGTGGCTCAAACACGCAGCAAGTCATCAAATCTCATTGTGAAGGACAGTCTACACGTATATGCCGTAGTTGCAGTAAAGGGGGGAAGGGGAAGCACTTTTCAGAAATACAAGTTTAAATCAATCATACTAAAAGTACTAAAGATGACAATTTGACTAAAAATAAACAAACTAAAACCCAAATGAATGATGACAGGAAATAAAGAACACAAACCGAGAACAGCATTCAAGCCTGAAGCAAAACTTTAAGTCCAGTTACAGTCAATACAATCTTGCAATTCCTATATCCACATCATAAATACAAACATCTACTAGATATATTACATATGTGCTTAAAAAAAATACCCAGCTGGTTCACACAAATATAGTCACAAGCAATATATTAATATGCAATATAATACAAGGGTATTTCCAATTCTTAGATCTTATTCCTCCAGAAAAAAAAATATAGAACAGACTTCCATGTTTTTGTCTCAATTTCTACATCCCTTATCACAGTTCAAGTAGCCTGAATTATAGTCGTATCATGATCACGATAAACCAATATCTCGCTCAAATACAGAACCGAAAACTTTTTCCAGCAAACATTACCTAATTGATAGTTTATTACCAATGTAACTTTGAAAGCAATTTGAAAATAAAAATTCACTTTCATTTTTTTTTTCATTTAAATTTCCTTCAAGTTTGATTCCTGCATAATTTCAATACCCAGATTCCAAATAATTAAAAAAAAAAATTAACAAATAGATTCACTCTATACACTGACTTCATTCTGATATTATACAATTATAGAGGTTGTTCTCAAAACCTCAGATTCTGTTCAATTCCATAGATTTAATTTAATATAAATTATTTACAAACCACAAAAAAAAAAAAACAGGCATTCCTGGTCTACATATAAGCTCACAGGAGGTGGGAAAAAAAGAACAAAAAAATCTTATGCCTAAAAAAACTGCTCATAAAACTGTTACAACTTCTTTTTATTATGGCATGTTTGATCAAAATTCCAACTTTCAGATGGTCCTTTAAAAAATTCATTAGGGATAAAAATATATATAAATATATAAAAACACTAATTCTTTAGAGTTTAAAGAGCAGATAAACAAAAAACTGTCCAGGCACAAATCCGGCTTTTCGCATCACAGCAAAACATTCACAAACCATTTGATTGAAGCAAGCTGTTCTTATTCACAGTCACAGGTACATAAAATCTGGAAAGGAAAGCTCCAGAAACAGGGAGAGAATGCATATCCACCTTCAAACAGATGACATTCTAAAAGTCTGCGTAAATAAGGAATACAGACCAACACAATGACATGGAATGATTGATTATATGAATTTTAAAAAAAAATTGTACTTTAAAAAAAAAAAGTTTTGAAAAGCATTAAGACGGGTTAGTGGACAGTAGATAATTTCTTGACAACGAAATTATCAAAGCATGGT
The DNA here is from genome assembly GCA_039654405.1 of Bullina lineata. Lineage (NCBI taxonomy): Eukaryota > Metazoa > Mollusca > Gastropoda > Bullinidae > Bullina > Bullina lineata. The sequence continues at coordinate 4,936 of JBDFRD010598259.1, read as the reverse complement.
CTGCGTATTTGTTTACGTGAAGAAAAGCCATTAAACCACTACTATCTTGAAACACATCAGTAAAAAAAGCTTGCACCACAGGAAAATTGCAGCCCCGGTCTCATTGCAGCTCACCAGGTCGTACCCGAGTCATCAAACTCACATCCACATCTTCTATATAGAGCACTGGTTTACAAGTTACCATCGTATGCCTTACGTAGGGCACAGAACTGTAATAGAAAAAAAACAGAATTTATGGAAAAAGAGAGATATAAATACACAAACACAGGTGAGGGACACTGCAAATAAAGAAAGTGCTAGGATAAAACAATGATTCATGAGTGAACTGAACTTATGACCTCTGACATCTGAGATAATTGAGTACAAAAAGCTATTCATGATGAAACTTTCCACTTCTTCAATCAAAGGTGTTCTTGAGAGCAGCATCAAGAATGAAAGTCTCAATTGACTACACAACATTCAATTAAACTGCTATGTTCTGTTACTATCAAGGTTCCACGATGTTAAGAACATTTACACAAAGTTACTAAAGATAGATGAAAAACACTAATACAAATTCTTATGGTTAAAAATATAATAAATAGCACTTTGAATGATTATTAAACATACAAAAGGATGGTAAATTAACTACAAGTGCTAATTATGCATTGACTCAGTAGTCACCATTTCCTTTAGGGGAATACACAGAATTTTAAAAATGCTCACAATCATCTGCACTGGTTTAAGACGTGTAATTTTACCAAAAGCAAGACTCTTTCCAGTAGGTGCAAAATTCATGTCACTTTCACTGACTGAAGTAGTAGCCACATAATACCCAATTCCAAGGACAAACAGAGAAACTTAAATGTTGCAATAAAAAGCATTGTAGCTATCAAACTACATTTCCCCACATTTCAAACCTGGAAAACCTGTTAAAAAATTTGTTTTTGCCTGCACCTGTATGAGTGTCAAGTGTGAGACAAGGAGGGTGAGGAGTTGTGAATGCTCTATACATCTAGATTGTAGCATGTATGCGACCTTTCTGAATTGCTATATCATAATAAATGTAATCATTCTTAACTGCATAAATTTAGTATGAAATTGCTGTTAAAAAATTCTTTCTTTGGAGCCCATGTACGAGGAGCACAATAAAGTTTTTACTCTTATCTTATCTATCTGATGCAGACATTTCTGGTGAAAAAAATGACTACCGCACTAATCTTAGGCTACATCTCTCTCACCCTTGAGTATATAATCTGTCAGCAGTGTGGGAACCGTGCAGCTGTCTTCATTGATAGCATGGAGTACTGAAAAGAAGAAGGGGCGGGGGTGGGGTGGGGGGATATAACAATTCTCATTGAACAAATCTAGATGTAGAATTAATAATAAGTGAGAGACATGTACAAGTGGGTCTACAATAAATATTCCATGTCAGACCTAATGATGCCTGTTACCGAGCAAGTTGGTTAGATGGTTCATCCAAGTGAATTTATGTTGAGCAGAGGTTGTAAAACCATACAACATTGAAGAAAATTTGGCCCTTTAAAATAGGGGATGGGAGGTAAACGTTTTTGTTGTACTTTTGAATTTTCCAATTCCCCAACAGTTTCTGTCTTGAAATGATGTAAAATTAAGCAGCCATGATCCATATGTCATTGAACTATTTCTCATCATCGCCTGTGGTCGAATGGTTTATAACTAAACTGAGCACTACATCGGACTTGACATAGGCAATAATTTTAAAATTGCATTAAAACCAATACTTCGTAAAAAAAAAAAGCTTCATAACATGCTAGAAATTCCTGACAAACAAACTAAAAGTTGTCCACTATCAGATCAGTGAAATGTGAGTCACATAATTTGCTGGTTTCGCCGATATGACAAAACAAAGCAAAATTATTGTTTTTGGTTCAGAATTTAAAGAGTTACGATAAAATTTTCTATCCCATGCCCTGCAGTGTTGTACCTGTCCCCCTATTCCTGACATCCTTTCTGACAGTTTGTCATGAATTCTTTACCTCAGTGAAACCCAATGTTATTTCAGTTTGTTCAAGACTTTAATCGTTCAGAAGAAACACAAATTCTGTCTTTTGCCCACTTTAAAACAAAAAAAGTGAATGAAAGCTGCAGAGAAGCTGAAAAATGCAAAGTAGCACAAACAACCAAATGAAGCTATCACGTAAAAATACACAAAAACAAACCAACGTTATCTTCAAATGGTGAAACAAAAGTGAAGCCCAAGCCGCATCAAGGAAACACAGTCTCGGAGTCACTCTGACACTTGCGTTTCTTCAATGTGGCTTGGGTGAAGACAGTAATGTCGAACGTTGGTTTGTTCTTGCGTATTTCTTATGGGATAGCTTCATCTGGTTGTGTTTGCTATTTTGCACTTTAAAACAAGCACAGTGACATGGTGAGATGAACTTTGCACTCACTCTTGATGTAAATCTGCAACTGTTCTGAAGTGGGAGGTCCCTGGAACGGGTGGTATGGAATTGCTGTGGTCAGGAACTGGACAGAAAAGTGGAATAAACGGGTAAAACATGGCAGAGATATAGATACAATGGGGCTCAGAGAAATATGCAAATGATCGCAGAAGATGCTTTGATCCCTCACTCTCAATCTATTTTGTTTCTCGTATGAAAATTATAGACTGTTCTAAGGAGTATTTACGATTTCAATTGTTAGCACAGTTTTTACCACCAGGTTATCAGAATCTATTTTTAGCACTGTCATCTTCCGCAGAAACTTGTTTTGCAAACTAAACTTTATTCATTTTCCCTATTTGTCTGAGATACTTTAAGAATGAAATTAAATGAACATGATAAAATGTGTAGAAGCTTATGAGCTACCATTACTTCAATGTTTATCTTTTGTTCACAATGTGAAATACAAAGATGAAACAATTTACAGAAATTACCACTGCAGTAAGCACAATGCTAAAAACCTGACATCCTATGAACACAGCTTTAAATCTCTGGACACAATGATTTCCACCAATATGGAAAAATGAATAGAAGTTGTCACAATGTTGTGTACTTATTTTTGTACTGTTAAACATGACAGAATGAAAAAATAAATTTATGACAAGTTTCTCACTCAAAATGAAAAGCAGCTCTACACTCATCATTTTAAAAAAAAAATGAAGGAAAAAAGAAACATAGCATTCGTTTGATTTCAATCAAAGCTGCTCCTTTGAAGCCCGCACAAAACTCCCTGAACCATATCACCAGCAGCTCAGCCCCAGCCCACCCCTCTGAACCACACCTTCTGTCCAACTGACTTACATTGGCCGAACCGTTCTCAAACGTGGGGCTGGACACGGCTGCCCCTTGGCCCCCACTCTTAGGCCGCTTCTTCTTGCGGTCACTGTGGCACTCACGACGCTTCTTCTGGATGGTGAGTAGCAGGGAGATGAACTGGTTCTTAAGCTCCTTGTCGTACTCCAGTTCATCCCTCAAGGCCAGCTCTGTGACTAACATCTCGGAGAGTTCCTTAGTGGTGGCATCGTACTCCGCCACTAGTTCGTTCAAGGCCGTCGCAGTCATGCCCTTGAGCTCTGTTGATGGGGGGAGGGGGGAGTGGAGGAGGATAATGAAAGGCATTGAGAATACTTTTTTTTTTCTGTGATAGCTGATGATGTAATTATTGTTTTTATTTTTTTTTTAAATTCAAATTTATTTTAAACTTTTTGCTATAGTTTTCTTCCATATCGGAATAGGGAAAATTTTGAGCCCCTCTACTCTCAATAAGGTGCACACCTTCTAACTAAAACAAAAATATCATGCTGAGTTTAAGTTTCTTGGCTTACTTTTTTCTTTTCCTGAAGGAGAATATCCAAAAGACATGGCTACAATACGGACTTCTCTTCCAACTCTCTTCTCCACATCAGACTCAACCTGATAAGAAACCCCGTGACGTGTCACATCCTCGCCACGCTCCACAAGTGAAAACGCGAGACAAAACAAATTACACACTCCCAAGTCGGGCTCTGTCCCTGTCTAGTGATTGAGAGACATATTATTTCCGGTTCAAGACGAGTTTCCACCATCCATCTCTAATCTGATCTCTGATCCCTCCAGAGTGAAAGATTCAAGCACACAAATTTGTTGCCTCAGTGAACTAGGGATCGTTGACCCTTGCTGCTAATGTCAACTCTCCTGCCACCAGTACTAGCCTGGGTCAGACTGTGATAAAGTTTCCAGGTCCTAATCTAATACAGAGTACTGGTGGTGTGAGGAGACACCAGCAGTTTATTTTGCTTTTCGTTTTGTTTTTTTAAATTAACAGCTGGGATTGGGTGTGGTGAGGGAGTGGAAGTGTGAAGAATATCAAATAAAATAAAATGAGAAATGGCAAAAAAAAGAGAGGAAGACAACACCATTACCACCATCACTACTACTTCTTCTACCACCACCACTACCACGCTCCACCTACCATCCTTAGAATAGGCAGCTAAAGTGGACAGCGTCTTCTTGACTTTGGTGTAGGCCTCATCCTCAGGGGTGGCTTGCATGGCAGACAGGTAATCTTCTGGGGAGGGCTCCTGGACAGGTAGGGGGTAGGAACAGGTGTAGGGAGGTTACAGGTACACACAAGCAGCTACGTTTATGCATGTAAGTAAAGTAAAAGTAAAGTCTATACATGTAAGCTAAGTAAAAGTAAAATTTATACATGATGGAATATTATAATATACCCTTCCCTTAAAGTACCGGTATCTTAGTGTTGATACGTGTAGTTCAGAATACCCTTGAAAAGAAGATACATCTGTCTGAATGGTTGGCCTTTGCTGTAGGAGCAATGGTACAGATGGCAACAACTGATTCAGCAACACCAGAGGAAGAAGATGGAGAGGAGAAGAAGAAGAAGAAGAAGAAGATGGAGAGAAGAAGAAGAAGAAGAAGAAGAAGAAGAAGAAGAAGAAGAAGAAGAAGAAGAAGAAGAAGAAGAAGAAGAA
>JBDFRD010598147.1:0-27736 GCA_039654405.1 Bullina lineata | reverse complement strand
CGTTGTTTCTAATTAAGAGGCTGCCCAGGCAAAGTAGCGATATAGCTGCTTCGACCGTCTGTGAAAGACGAAAAGAGCCATACATACAAACACTTTTTGAGGATATTCTTGTAGAAGAAATTAACGTGGCTAAAGACACAGACTGATGGCATTGAACCTCTGACTGTCATGAACCTCTCATGTCAGTGATACTAAAAGTGAGACTTTCAGTGTTGTTTGCTCATTGAATTCTCTCACAGATTGAAAAAAGGGATTGCTTTTTATTTTAATTGTACCTCATGATATTGCTGTGACTTCTCAATTACAGATGGCAGTAACCTTGAGAATACTGGAAGGACGATGCTCACCAACGTATCCAGTTTATCAGGTCAACCAGCATTTGGAATGACAGCAAGATCAAAGGTATACATGAATTATATCTTTCTTTTGCTTTTAGAAATAGAGTCTTATGTTTGGTATCAGTTTGCAGAAGTCCTGGCCAATATTGCTTTTATCAATCGCATCTCTTAAATATGTGTTTAAACAACTAAATCACATAAATTGTGGAAATCCTGTGGCTATGATCAGTAAATAAGAAACAAACAATACATTTCTTGTCTTGTCTTGTCTTTGAATTGCTATGTAACGGTGTGCAGCATTTTATAGCTACTGAGAACTGTCCTGATTTTATATGAACTCATGCCAATAGTTAATATGAATAAATTCTTTTTTGCTTGCAGCACACTGTGTCAACAGAGAGGAGCAAGATTTCTCACCAGAGTTCCCAGGAAAATACGCTGAGCTCAGCCAGTGAAGGAGGAGATTCATTCAGGGAATCTCAAGGTGAGTGCTGTGAACACAGGGTCATGTTATCTTGAAGCTTTGAAGATGCAGACATTGAATGGAATAAATATAGATTACAGTATAATCATTACACATTTTGCTGCTTAAAATTAAAACATTTTATATTTTTTTTCTGCAGTAGTTTGTTAACGTTGTTTACGACAAAGATATAAACCTGCCGATCATCTTCAGTAAAACTGGAAATTAAGATTCTGTTATTTTGGGGTTGTTTTTTTTTTAAATCAAGCCTTAAACTGAACTGTGACCCAAGATTAGAAACATTTTGTCATTGTCTTGAATGCCACCAGGCATCTTGGGCAATGGGAAGAAGAACTCATGTGAAAGATTTATAATTTAAATCTTTATTTTCTGTCTACAGCATCTACTCCTCGTGAAACCACAGGTCAGCAGGTACCAGAGGCTCAGTCCTTAGTCCCCCATGGTCAGAATGTGGCCACACCAAGCCTTATAGGTGTTGTGGTCAAGCTGATGACCAACTTGGTTACCCTTGCTCCTCAAAGTTCCCTTACAGGCATGAGATCTCACTCAGTACTGTCTTCACTTGTCAGGTGAGTTAACAGATATTGTATTGACCCGCTTCAGTGAAAGTTAGGTAGAAAACATTAAACTTTAACCTTTTTACTGCCAGCTAAGTTAACCTTTTTACTGCCAGCTAAGTCCTTGCAAAAACATCATTTAAAAAAAATGAAATAATGAGAAGGACATGATTTGAATAGCCTATTTCAAAGTTCTGTTTTGTTCGTTATAATATGGGAAAGAAGTGGGTGATGTGTTTATTAATTAAATTAACACCATTTATTTTGGCAATAATTAGCAAACATAGCTTTTCGTAAATCGGCGAATTTGGCAGCGAATGGTTTAAACATATTCTTAGATCATACCTTAAAGTGTTTTTAAAGAGCATTAATTAAAAGAAAAAGTATTCATATAAGCACCCCGAATTCATGAATGAAAAATCTGTTGATTGTGAGGGGTGTAGTTGGCCTAGTCTGTCATAACTATCAGTTATATCATACAACAAACAACCAAATTGGTTGCTGCAAATAATTTTATGTTAAGCCTTTTTGTTGTTACACTTATAGCCTCATCAGTCCAGCTACTACCAAAAGTTTGTGTGAAGAGCTGTCCAGTGGTCATTCAAAGTCTTCTAGTGCCTTGGCACTTCGAGACCTGATGCAAATGTACGGGTCAATCGCTGACCTGTTGACAAGCTGTGTTACCACAGATACCAACACAAGATTAGAACTATTGGCCAACCCTGAAGGACTAGGAGCGATGGCCTCTGTTTTGTTGCTGCAGTGGCCAGGTTTGTCATTACTTTTTACTTTAATACATAGAACAGTCATGATCTCACAAAAATTGAGGATCAACAAAAAGTTTAATGTTTTCTGTAAATGTAGTGGGTGTTTCATCTGTTCCTCACAACATAATCTGCATACTATGTGTATGTGCTTATTCTTTGGAAGACTGATCAAGATTATGTGTGCATTGTATTAAGTTTAGCAGAATTGGCTGAATCACATTTCATTACCTTATTCTGCTCCTTATCTACTGGTGTTGATAGGAATGAGACCCGTTATTTTCTTTTTATAATTAGTCCTTATGCATTTGGTCAGCAATTTTATGAAATCTCATTGATAAGAATGTAAATCTTGAGATTGCAAAGTAAGCCAGTAAGTCGTGTGTTTTTTTCTGTGTTTAGTTCTTTCTTTGCTGTGAGAAGTACCACAACACATTGCTTGCAATACTAGTGAAATACAAACATCTACAAAGATGATTAAACAGGTCAGCATGTATGGGGTTTATATACATCTTAGAATATTTTATGTGTAAGTAACTACATTTACTACTTGAAATCCTTCATGTCCTTTCAGACAAAGATGATATTGGAGAGGTGTGTTGCACTGCATCCATCAGTGTCCTGAAGTTGTTCTCCAGCCTCCTGCAGACTGACAGCCAACTAGCCCTCAAGACGCTGACCTCTGCCTTGGGTCCAGTGTGGTCACCTTTGACAGGTAAACTTGTCAATATAACAGATATATTTCAGTATTGTGATTGTGATTATTAGTTCAACATTTTTCCTTCCTACTTTCCGACTCCTCACTGTAATTTGGCCTTTATGTAATTTCATTTGCACCCTTTGGCCCACTTAAAAATTGTTTGCTTTGGTTTTTCTTCATGAAGAAATGGTTTGGTTTTCATCTTTCTTTCAAATGCCAGGAAATGATGAATGAAGTCTTCTTGTATAGTTGTTGTTTTTTTTTTCTTGTTTAGTGGGATTTTTTTTTTTTAAGGAAGAAAAAATGGTGGTGGTAGTTTGATAGGATAGAAAGCTGTTTACTGAGTTGGAATCTAAGTTCATATAGTGAAGAAAATGTTGATGTCTAGATGTATATGTTATAACATTGTTAGGCATCATGAAAGGTTTAACAAAGAGTAAAATCATTCTACAATTTCTAACAAAACTACGATATTGTAAAAGTTCATTTTGTTCCAGGTAAAATTACTGAGTAATTGTTAAAAATTCATTAATCAAAAAACAACTCTTGAAATCATCATTTTATGCTGTAAGATGTCATGTATTTCTTCAACAGAAGCGTTATGCTTGATGTTGGATGACCAGACCACAGATCGGTCACAGCTATACTTGTCTTGCCTTGACTTCTTAAGTCTGCTGTGTTGTGAGGAGGCCAAGAATGTAGTGAAGAATCCTGATCGTGTGGTCCAAACTGCGACAATATCAGAGCTACTTGATGCTCCTCTTGGTAATTTTATGAAATCGAACCACACTTTTCTGAAATGATTTTTATTATAGTTGCAGGGGAAGGGAAAAAAAGGGGGGGGGGGAGGGGGGAGGCTGAGAGGAAAGAAGGAGGTGAGGAAGAGGAAAGGAGGAAAGCAAGAGAGAGAGAGAGAGTGAGTGAGTTAGTTTTGACCAAGAAGATCGGATACATATTTTATATGAGCAACACAGGGCTTGAGGCCCAAGCTTGAGGACCAGTTTTGTATTTTTAATCTTTTATTGTACATTCATTTCATTTTCACAAACAGGCAGTTGGTTCTATTCTTTTTAATTTCTTAAAAACTACTCTTACCTAATCAGTGTGTTGTGGTATAATTTCCGTTTTATGAAGCATTTTTCTGTTACAGTTATTTTTATCAAAAAAGACAAATGAAGATGTAATATGTTGTGATATTTCTGTTTTCAAAACATTCATCTTTTTGAACTGTTTTAATTACTTCAAGGTACAAATACTTGTTAAATATTTGTTCTTTTCATTTCAGGTACCCGTGAAAATGAGGACTCTGAAAAAACGACTGGAAAAATGCTTGGCAAAGCATTGGTCAATATTTTTGACCTGGTGACTTCTCCTTTAGGAGATGAAAAATCTGCTCAGAAAAACAGCAGGCGATTAAAAGTCATCAGTGCCTTCAAGTCTTTGCTGGCTGTGTCACAGAGTGCATGCAAAATTGCTTTGGAGTGTGAGTTACTGATATCTTTTGTTTGTTTACTCATTTTGTCTGTGGGGTTCTGAATCCTATACAGCTGTGTTTAAGGAGGGGAGAAGTTTGCCCTGTTAAGTGCATACACGATACCATGGAGCACATTCTTCTATAAGTGAAAGTCGAAGGAAGCGAGGAAGGTGAAGAAGACAAAAGTCATGGACAGCAAATATTGCCAACTATACAGCAGTGCCGATCAATCGTTGCAGCATCATGACCCTGAATCGTAACATCTGGAGAAGAACCATGGCATTCAACCCTGTCCGCAGGAAGAAACCGAGATGATAAAGTCCATGCAGGGATCAGAATTGCATTACAATGCTCATGAATGTAAACTGCAGCTGTGTACAAGAGATAGAATTAATTTTATATTTTACATCTTCTTTTCATTCATTGTTCAAGTTTTTTCAGCTGTATGGTCAAATTAAATGTTTAGTCAAAGGTTTTTGAAGATTGCTGACACTAAAGTCTAACATGGATTTGAGGAAAAGACGTTCCTGGTTTTCAGTTTGCCCAGTATCAGTGCAAATGAAGAAAGAAGAAAAATATAATTTTAGTGTAGGCCACAGAGTGGATGATTTAACCTTGTGTGTCTCATCAGCACATAGCTCTACTCCAGGCCCTGTATGCATAATGGTAATACTGTACATATCAGTTATGCACAATTGTCAAAAATATTGTTACTGTCCCCTTACTTCTATATTCTTGTCTGAAATAAAGTAAAACTATGTCCAATTTCTCATGTGTCAGTGGGGTCTGTGGAGGCAACTATTGATCACTTGAAAGAGACACATGCCCAGCTGAACTTGGAGACTTTAGGGATGGTTGGCAAAACAAAAGGGAAAAAGGTGAGTTATTTATCAAAGAAATGTTTTAGGTTTGAGCAAACAAATTCATTGCAGCCAGTTTTGATTTATATTGATTATTTTTGTTGTTGACATAGTCTTCAATTAGAAGCTCCTTACTTTTGTCATATGAGTCCTCTTATGGAAAAATAATATTACAAAATGAGATCTCTTCCTGTTATGCTCAATCAACTACATTTATATTTCACATTATGATTACTTCATCCATTGTCTCTCTTATTTCATCTTCAGGAGGAACCTTTGATCCAAGAACTTATCATGACATTCAACTTCTTGCGCAACTTTATGTGTAACAATCCAGATATCAAGGTAATAAGGCTTCAACATACTGTCAGTATAAATTGTTGTCTTTTCTTATTTTTATCTGTGTTATTTTAGGAGTTGATGTTTTGCTTCATTTTGTATCATGCTAATAATTAACAGTAGTCTTGGCTTTACTTATTCACATTTTGTGTTTGTGTCTGAGCAGGTGGCGTGTTATCACAGTGGACTGACAAGTGTGGTGCAGAGATTGTGGTCATGGTGTCAGCAGGATCCAGAACTTATGACCAGTGTCCTTTCTCTTCTCTTGTCTTACTCAGCTCACTGCAATTCAGGTAAACAGTCATGTTTCTTAGGTTTCAGTTACTGTTTAAGAGTTGTTGTTTTTTAAATAAATGTTGTTGGCATCCCATTTGTAATGAAATTACGAAGTATCTATTCTTCCGCTCTCGTCGGCGCTGTCTTACTCCGGAAGTCAAATTAAAATCCTTTCCCATCGTGGTGACTTTCTTCATTTCTCACTTCACTCTCGCCGTCTCATCAACTCATAGCTTTATTCCAGGCCCTGTATGCATAATGATAATACTGTACATTTCAATTATGCGTTTAGAACTAACAGAACCAACATTTATAAGTTAGCAAACGTGAAAGAAAAGTCCCCTCGCTATTTTACTTCAAAGAAATGAACTGTCAAAAACTTGAATCAATGATGTCTCACACGCGAGAGTTTTGCTCCCCATTGACCTAATTCTCGTTGTGCTGGTCAGTGGCTCTCATCCTCCTGAAAGCTTGGCCTACCCACCTGTGTGCTTTCTGGACTGTGCCCCGAGGTGCCGCTCTTTACCTAATTAAAATTTAGTGTGCAATTCAACGAATAGTTGAATGAATAATATTAAACAGAATAGATTCATTTATTGCAACGATCACAAACAAAAAATGTATTATTTTAATTATTTTTACAGGAGAAAAAGACTTTGTTACTTTTATACACTGTACATACATAATTTGTACTTATCATTCTTTCTCTATATCTCCACATACTACAATGTACTTATTAATCCATTAGAATTATAGATATCTCTAGTGTGTTATTGTTAATATTATTAGTATTAGGCTATGGTGGTTGTGTGCTGTAACTGTAACTCTGCATCTCGGGTGTCAAAGTCGCAGCATTATTTTTCAGACGCGCTGCATCTTTTTATAAATTATTTCCTAACTTAATCCCCCCTAAACACTTTTGTTAAAATAAAACGTTATTTTCAAAATTGTGAATCCTCCCAAAAGAGTAATTTTCTCCGTATGCATTGTGCCTTTAGGCCTAGGCCTAGATCTATGCTCTAGATTTAGTTAACGGCAGTAAACAGTTTTTCTGAGTTCTGAAAGCCTACTATTGGTCCATCCAGCCGAGCGTACGAATAGCCCTTGAAGTTATTCGTCAGAGTGTATGAATAGCCCCAGAAGTTATTCGTCCAAGCGTACGAATAGCCCTTGCCATGAAATTAATCAGAAGAAAGGGAAGCAATGTTGAACTTGTGTCTCCATTTTCAATTGCATTTGATACTATCAAAGCCCTTAAAGAAAAGAATAAATTAAACGTAATTTGTATTCAGTATATTTGCTTCCTCGCTTTATGGAGTCTCATGTTTTAGAATATATATAGTATTAACTTATTATTTTGTTGGTAGATCTTTAATATTTTACTTTCAAGAAAAAATAAGGATCATATATTTGTGAATTTTGTAAAGTCTTACCCACTTTGTTTAAAAGACAAAGCAGAATATTAATCAATTAAGCTTTAACACCTTGTGGTGGCCAAATGGTTAGAGCATCGGACTCCTAATCCAAGGGTCCAGGGTTTGAATCCCGAAGCCGACCGTGTTGTGTCCTTGGGAAAGACACTTTACACCATTTTTCCTCTCCCCACCCAGGCGCGAATTGGGTACTGGCATGTTCTGCTGGGGATGTAAACCTACGACAGACTAGCGTCCTGTCTGGGAGATGATGTAAACATCATCTGTTCCACTTCATGCTACCGAAAATGGGATAAGCGCCGGCTCTATGGGCCTCATAGGCCTTAAAGGAACTTTACTTTTTTTTACTTTAATACCTTAGTGACCGGCCTGACATTGACCTTGGATCTTCTTAGTGCGATGAGCCACGTACTTGGTTTTCCCGGTAGAGTGCTTATCTCTTCCAAAGTTTTAATCACACTAAGAGTAAGAGGGATAAGTTACAAAAAAAATTGAGCAGTTTAGATTTTGGTCACCCCAAACGCGAGAATACTCATCAATGGTCCGAAAGCATTGGCCAACGTTCACGAGTATTCTCGTCAGTGATCTGCAAGGAATTAATAGGCTCATAGAAATGTTCTGAGTTATGATTATGAAAATATGATTTCCACATTCTTATGTTATATCTATGCTCATTCCTTCCCTATTTTGACAGCGGCCAGTTCTCTGACTCAGCCACTGCCTAGCCAGGCATCAGCCAAGCCAGGGGCCCAGGGTTCTCTGTTGCATCTCCTGTTGAAGTTGACACAAAGAGAGCTGGACAGGGACGAGTGCACACCAACCCTCAGACTTCTCTTCTCCCTGCTGACCAACCTGTCACTGAATGCAGACTGTCGGAATGTCCTCTGGAAGGTATTCTGAAGAGGATTTTCACTTTAGTCTAGTTTGATCTGGCTCTGAAATTGATAGGAGAAACATTCATTCAGGAACATAATAGTATAAGAGTTTAAACAAGAAGTGGAGGATGAAGATGCAGAAGATACGGAATCTTTATTTCATTGTACCTTGTAGTTTTCATTCCTGAAGAAAGGAAATGAAGTTACATTTATTTTAAAAAATGTTTTTATTCCTGCAGCATTCCTTCGTCAATCAGTTCTCACAGCTGAATCCGAGAAAGCGTCGTGGAAAGCTTCGTGTTGCCATGGATACATTGTGGTGTGAGCTATTGCTGTCACTTTCATTCAGCGTCGATGGACAGCAAATCATTTTGAAAATTCCTGGTAATTTCATATATTGTAGAAAAGACTTACTATCTCATAGCAGTGTTTGTTTTGTATCAATTTATGAAGTTTAGATTGACAGATATAGTATGAAAGTATGAAAGTGAGTTTAGGAATATGTGTAATGAACTGAACCTTTCATTCCATTACATCTGATCACAGTGCCAACAATTCATACTGTAAGATGATATTTCATCAGTCATTTAAAAAAAGAAAAGATGACATAACGATCAAGGTTATCTCCAGTGAAAAAGAACTCGTTTATCCTTATATGAATGAGCATCCTGGATTTATCATATTCACTGTAATAAAAAAAGCAAAATTTAAACTCTGTTACAGATTTCTTGAGATATATAAAATTGCTGACCCACTTAGTGATAGGTTTTTGGTGGTTCTTTTGTCTTATTTATTCTTATTGTTCCTGAACATTGCAAACTTGAATGATTGTAGTTTATAAAAGCAAAAGTCATGAAATCTACTTAAACAGAAAATTTGATGCTTCCTCCATGAGATGAGGAAAAATAAGATTAAACAGTCTGGTAACAAGCTTACTATCAAAAGTAAAACCAGTTTAACCATTTCCAACTGGGCCTGGCAGATATGAGATCAGGAATGAACTGACGCTCAGATGAGAAAACTAGGCTTTCAAATATTTACCTGATTATCATAATCAGCATTCTTGTGGTTTCAATGAACACAATGACTAGATGGTAACATCTTCATCCCTCAGATGTACTGGTGGTTCTCCTTGATCTCATGGAGGCAGGCTCCAGCAAGTGCCAATTCTGTGCTGCTCTCATTGTCAGGAACTTGGCCTGTCATGCTCCAAATAAGCCCAAATTGCTGGCCTCAGGTATATCAGATATTATTTGCTCTTATGTTTGTTGGCTTGCCTTTTACTTAATTAGTGTCTCATTTTTGTTTTGCCGAGAGAGTGGGATTGCCCCTGTGCAACGGTCTTCTCACTATAAAGCCTTCGCGCACAGGTCCCTTCAGCAACTCATCACCACCACTTGATTATGAATGTAGGATTTTTTGTAAATATTGGTTAGGTTGGTTATTGTTTGGTTTTTACTTTGTATTTATAATTGTGGTGTAATTTGTTGGATCATTGATTTATGTTTTAGTGGTAAAAAACTAAACAATTCTCTGCTTTTGTGTCCAGAGAGGTTGATCCCTGTCCTTGTGAGTCACATTGAGTCTGGTTCAGAAGGGAACACAGCTCATATTGCATCTTCTGCACTCTGGGCATTGGTTTACAACAACCACAAGGTAATTTATTCCATTGTTATTTGCATAGAGGATAAGCATTATTTTTTTTGTTTTATGCCATTTGTCATTGGACTGCTTGGCAATGTCAACAAAGTAACCCACTAGTTACGTGCAGATGCGCATAATAGTCTTATCTTTTTTTTTTTTTTTTTTCAATGCAGTTTTTCGCTGTAAAGCAGGATTCATCCTCATTGCTTGCTGACTGAATGATGATGATATTTGAAGTCATTACTTGTTTTTATTATAATTTTGAGTCAAGTTTCTGTGTGTTTTCCCACAGGCAAAAGTTCAAGTGAAATCTGCCAATATCGGCCCTCGATTAGCAGAGGCTTTGCATGGACTTGTGTCATCAAGGCAAAGATCTCAGTTCAACAATACAAGCTGTGATCATTTGAAAGCAATCTTAAATTCAATCAGAGATTGAAAGTAAAAATGGTACCACTAGAGGTCTCAGACATTATTGTAGTATATTTATTTAGTATAATGCAAGAAATGTAATTAGAACCAATGATGATCTTTCTTTATTCAGTCTGTTACCCATGATACAAAAATTATACACTGTGGAAGTCACATTCAACGAGATTGCCGGGACCAACGCGATGTCCTCGTAGCCGACCTCTCAGTATAGGTGACGTCGGTTTGAGGTGACATTGAAATCAAGGGAAGCAACTAAGCATAAATTATGATACACTACCGTACCAATCACAATCAAAGCACTGCCGGGTCTAGCCAGAGAGCATGATGTTTATAGCATGCTCTCTGGTCTAGCTTCACCTAGGCCTATCTCGACCCCCCTAATCCCTTTGTCTGTAGTGCTTGCGGGGGTGATGGCGAGTCACAGAATGTGATATTGGCTGAAAAACAGTCAAGAAGCGAGGCATGCTCCATGTGCCTCGTTGACGTTTGAAGAGAGGCCATTGCGACCTTGTATCCGACCACATAGAGGAAAAAACCTCATTGAAAGTGGCATTTTATTACAACAAAAAACAAAGAAAGAACACAGGGATCAAAGTCGACCTCATTGAAGCCAACTTCTCATTAAACCCGATCTTATTGAAACCGGCGTCCAGTGTATTACATTGAAAAGATTATTTGTGGCTGTAATCATGAGCTTTAAATCAGTTAGAGGCACCTGGCATGATAAGGCTTGCTTTCTATTCATATTTGTAATATTTATTGCAACCCTTAAAGCATTGCTGTGATATATCCTATAAATAGAAGAAAAAGTTCAGCCACACTATTGATGTGGTTAGCACTCAGAAAGCATCTTGTGAAGTGAGCAAGGTAAACACGTGCACAGATTGTTACACTGTATAGGAGTCGATAGTCAAAATTCCATGAGTGGTAGGTCAGTGTCAGGATATATGACTTGCTTTCTTATAAAATGTCGTTGAATCTGTGAATATACAATAACGTAAATGAAAGTAGCTTCTTTACCATTATTTTCTTTGGAGATTGTAATGTTGACTTACTTACTGACTTAATCTTCTTCGTTCGTGGAGGAGCATAAAGCTGCAGATTGTAATGTTAATGTTATGTTATGAGCAGTTTTCGTGTATCCCTATAGCTATACTTACACTGTATGTTTTGTACATTTCAAAATAGTGCTCTAGTTTTCTTGCACTTACATCATTAAATGATAGCCAGTACTGGTATCAAAACAACTTGTCAATATTTTATGTTCATATAATATTCTTGATAGCAGTGAAAATGCTTTTAATATATAATTGTTACCAAAGTCATCACAGTCTCCACTTCCTTAGTTTCATGCCTATTTTTAATCTTAATGGTAGACAATGATGTATTTGAAACATGGATTTCGGATGCTTTTGAAACATATTTCTGTGCTACTTATATCCATAATCCACAAAAAGATAAGGGAATGAAGGAATATATGTATGCAAATGATATATATATAATTTATAGCATGTCTGGTGTAACTTAGTTTTTTATTCTGGGACAACGGTGACAATTGTTACTCTGCTTTTGTAGCCAAAATCCCATATGATGTACACAGGGGAAATGACTGTGCAGTGACATCAGACTTTTTCTTGATTCATTTACTTGTTCCTTATTCCAACATTAACATCATGAATGTAGAACTTTTTTTTTTCTTTTAAAGTTTGTGCATGTATTGGGAGGGCAATGTCAACAAAGTAACCCACTAATCATTTGGCCATGATACCACTGCTGCAAATAAAATAGAAAATACTCAAAAATAAACTGAAATTGCATACATTTTACTTTGGTGATATTTGAAACGCTTAAATGAAACTATCCACTGCTTTACCAGCTCATACTTCACATCTTTCTGTCACTCGCTATTCACACATTCAGCTTGGTTTATCCATCTATTACATGTATAAATAAATTATTGTCAGACAAAAATTACGGGGAAAAGCTGGGTGTTTTGCACAGAAATGAGCTCCTTTCATCATTCTTTATTCACTTAATGCATTAAGTTAGGCATCAATACTTATTGAAATAAAGAGAACATAAAAAAACTGGGATGAAGCATGTGTTCTTTATTTCCATCAATTTGTTTCAAGCATGTTTTAAGTTATTTGAATCTACTATAATTTATCAAGTAACATGATGCAATATGTAATTTTAGGCAGACTGCCTAGCGACGAGTATGGAAACTTTGATCGTTTTGTAATGTCAGAGTACTTTATTTATCACAATCACACCTCTGAATGTTCAGCTGTACTTGACTTACTTTGTGAGATGAATATTAGGCAGGATCCAGGTTTGTGAACACAACCATAAAATTATTGAAAGAGTTATAAACAGGTTTATCTAGTCACTTGGGAAATACAAAGACTTAGGCCTACTTTGGAACATAATAAGCATAACTTAATGATGTAACCCCGTTCATTAAGAACAACCATGAAAAACGTGCAGTGCATGCCTGTATACCACGTAAGTAAATCTTATTTTGAAATACTTATGATCTTCTTAAAAAACAAATCTTACACCTTAAACAGAGAAAAAGTAAATTGATACGTGTAGCCAACTGTAGTCTATATTCTGTTTAAGAAGTTTACATTATGGAGGTCATATAGCATTTTCAGGTCCTCAACAAAAATGGATTACAACTTAAGAAACAAGTCACATACAGGGGGTACTGAACAAAATGGAATGTTTCAGAAATAATTCTAACAAAAAACACTTCTTGTCAAGTTGTATGCTTTCGACAATTTCCACATGTGTATAGATGAGTTCAGTTTGAAGAAATCTGTACTACTCATAACGTGCGCATTGCAAGTGTGTGTGACAATGTCTGCATATTGTCAAGTGGCTATGCTCTTGGTCTATTACTTTTTATTGTTTGGAAATATGGTGAAAAGAACTTTGTTTTCATACATTTGTGCCAAAAATCTATAAATGTATCATTGATGTGTGCACTTGAGTCCAGGTCGACAGATTCAGGGGTCATTAAGGATTTTCCTCTCATGACATTTCATTTTTGACTGGTCTCCGGCCAAGAGGCTAGCCATTGACATACTGTACTTATTGTGTCAAAACATTTGTTTGAATTATTTATACATTTGAAGAAATCAACACACGCACACATCTGCAAGTGTTTTGGGAAACCTACACTACTAAAGATATATGCAACATACTCAAGTTTTTGAAAGTCGACACAGGAGATCTAATCTTGTTCAAAATTATACACGTAAAATCTGCACCTAATTGTAAAGGCATAGCAGGACCGTTTCATAGTTATTTATGTTGTAACTACTCCTAAAATGCACAATGTGTTTCATAGTTATTTATGTTGTAACTACTCCTAAAATGCACAATGTGAATCAATCACCTAACCACAACCCCAAACCGTGACACAAATATTTATATCCCTCAAAATATAAAATATTTATTTAGAGTCAATTCATGGGCCACTTGAAAAATGGCTTTGACACTTTAACTCAATCCTTTGTTACTTGTGTTACCTTCTTATCTTTTTAGTATTATTCTAATTAGCAACTATTCACCAGAAAGTGCAATGAAGAAAGCGGTGCATTAGTTTTACTACTAACAGAATTGGCAGAGCAAAATGATCCCATTGAAGACATCCAAATTGTTGTGCATGGAAAACCAGGACACAATTTTTCATATGTGGTATTCTAATGAGACCATTTCACAATTAAAGTATGCCTTTTTACCTTGTGTGAAATGATGTGGTTTTTTAAAATAAAAACTATGCACAAAATTAGAATGACCGTGACAATCTATCAATGTAGAAATGTGGCCGATGTTGAAAGGTAGTCTCTCAAATGAACAATATTCCAAGCCAGAAAAAAAAAGACCAAATGAATCATGGCAACAAATCTACAAACACACAATCCACAAAATATCTGATACATGATACAAACAATAAAAATAATAATAATACACTGTATATCTCTTCAATGCACATAATATTTAGAAATATGGAGATCCCAAATTTTTCAGATTATGGCTTCCTTTCATCGTTTTTTTCCCCTTTACAGAAGCAAACATTTTCAACCGTTAGTATCTTTTCTTATACTTGTAAAGTCTTGACATGCTCCTATTTCATTCATTCATGGATCAACTGCTTGTCACAAAATCTGCACAACCATTATATCAAATAGATTAATTTTGGGGTTTCTTTGTGTCAATTATTCTTTATCATTGACAACGCTGCATATAAAATTCCCTCCCATACGCAACAATTTGTATAAGTGCAAAAAAAATTGAACCAATTACTAAATAAGAAAGATAATTTTTGTGTGCAATGGCATCACTTATTCATTTTACAATAGGCCTAAGAAAAATAAAAGGCAAAATGATTATCAAATGGAACATGACAGTCAAATAAAGTTGCCAACTCAAGACATTTACTAGTAGTCCCAGTTTGTTAAACTACCAACAAGCATTACTTGTCTCAAAATTAAAAAAAAAATTGTTTGTGCATATTGAATGTGAATGCCTAGCATATGACAAGTATCAGTACTGATAACCATTTTACTTAATGGTGTCATTCTTATTAATAAGCCCTTCAAACAGCCAATAGATTGGTGTGTCAGATTTATATTGAATCCCAACACCTAAAAGAAATAAACAACTACACAGTGTACTTCTTTATACAACATTGCCACTTCTCAACTATATGTATTACAATTATTGCTGGCTGAGACAGTCATCACCTAAGAAATGATTTAATCTTTTCAAAAGGTTGTTGATGAAGAATGGATCTATGAACAAGGTCAACTGTAACACTGGGAGCTACAGTCCAAATTAAATGTGAATGTGCGAAAACAAAACAAAATGACTTCTCCAGGCTAAATTGGAACTTGACACATACGACGACCTCACTTCACTTCACAATATACATGTACATACACTATGTACACTGGACAGAAATAAGGATGAACAATTCCAGAAATAATATTGTACGATCTTCAAATGTGACTCCAACAGTGCACAATGAAAGGTTCCATATTATGTTACTTCACATGATGTTTGAAAGCTGTGAAAGATAGTTATATTTATAACATATAAAATATGATTGCAGTCACACACAACTTCAGACACTTGACGATGGAACTGAAAATAAGACTTTGTCATCCTCGCTGTATGAAAAGCTGTGGAAGGAATCATCTGAATCCGAGTCTCCCTGTATTCTGTAACTGTAAGAAAATATGGCAATAATCCAAAGAGAAATGCATCCAACACAGAGGGTTAATACTAGTAATACTGCTTGACTAAACAAGTTCCACACCTGCTTATAATCCATTTCAGTTTCAGTAGGTTGGCTGCACATAATTATAATTAACTTCCTAAAATCAAAGTGTATTTTGTTGACTGTCCTGTTCTGCAGCAACGAGTCACACAACTCGTAATAACTTACTTTCTTTCTGTGAATACCTAATAAAATTTGTCAACAAATGCAATCACACCAATATGGGTGAGTTATATGAAGTTAAAAGGAAAAACAGAGATCTTATTAGTCATTCTCTTCACTTCAAAGAATACTCATTCCCAATTCTATAACTTTTTATCTTGTTTTGGAAGAACACTGGGGAATACTTCGAGATGTTCAATGGGATAGCTTGACTATTGCAATAAATATCATAAACTGAATGTCTTGAGCATTCAGTCAAGCGATAACAATTACAATGACATTCACAGACCAGTGTAAATGCACTGGACCATGGCATTGAGTTTTCATGAGAATATTTTTTTCAAATCCAGCTTTTTGAATGAATGTAGCCAACTGTAAGATTGCATGGTATTCCCAACACTTATATTCTCTTTTAACTCTGTGTAAATCTGCTTTCATTCAATGTCAATCAATGATTAGGCAAAAGAAATAAAACATTAATAATTTATCAACGGCATTCATCCACATCTGTTTTTGTATTAAAACTACCATGAGCCTACATGACCCAGAAACCTTTTAAATAACATTGTTACCTCTAAATATTGCACTACAAAAGGACTGTAGAAATAAGAGTAAAACGGCTGACACTTTCACTCATCAGGAAAAAGAAGTCAACTTAAAGCCTGAAACAGTTAACTTAAAAATAACAATGGGTAATGATATGAAAAGGAATAATTAAGAAACAGGAACAATGAACCATTAGCAAGAGATTTTGATAGAGGCATCCACTCATCTTTGAGTTTGTGACAAAACAGTCTAAAGATCACAGGATTTATCAACTTTTCAGGAAAAAGGAACATTTTCTTTTTCTTCTTCAAAAAGTCATTTTTAAAAGACTATAGAAAACAAACTGAAACAACAGATGCAGTCAAATCAGACAACAATGGGAATGAAAGTGGAGATAATCCAACAATATTTTCATGAAAAACTACCTATGGATCAATTGAAGTGACAGTAATCAAATTCTTACTTCTAAACAGCAGAAGATCAAAATCATGAAGTCTCTCTATTTTTTCTCTAACCTTCCTTCAAAGATATATAGTTTTTTATTTAATGAGACTGAAGGCCATATATATAAATAAAACATACTGGTCCCACGTAATTTATTCTTTATCTGCAGTTAGATCACAACATGTTTCCGGTTACGTGGGCCTATTCATTTTTTTGTTCCATAGGCTGCAAGTCTGACAGGGACCCCCAGTGCATACAAAAAACAGCTGATCTCATTAGAGCTATCAGCCCAGAACAAACTGGACTGGAAAATCAATGTTAACTAAAGAAGCTAAATCTACTAAGACTGAAAAAAAATTCAGCGTTTTTA
Source organism: Bullina lineata (assembly GCA_039654405.1). Taxonomy (NCBI): domain Eukaryota; kingdom Metazoa; phylum Mollusca; class Gastropoda; family Bullinidae; genus Bullina; species Bullina lineata. The sequence goes on along the minus strand of JBDFRD010598147.1, from coordinate 10,751 downwards.
GTAACACTTTAACGTGTATGAGCGTCAGGTTGAGGTTTTATATCCCTGCCGCCTAGATAACACATAAAAGGCTCCCAGTCACAACATCAGATGGTGAAGACTCACTTTAGATTTAGGTATAAAATTAATTCCAAACATATTGAAACCTAAACCCCACTGTATATTCCAACCATTCTGCCACTGAACCAACTGACAATTTTTAATATTCATGGTAAGACCAGTAAGAAGCCAGTATCTATCAAACACATTCCAAATGTCAACAGTAAAATAATACAGCAAACTGTATTCCGCTTCATTCAAAAAGTTTTGTAAACACGTATACCTTCAGAATGTCGTCTCTATATCTTCATGCCAAACAATTCAGTTTCAGAATTACTAAGTACACTGATGCTAGGGAAGTAACTGTGAGGCCTTGAAAAGGCTACAGATTAAAAAGCTGAATGTACAGTTTTTCAGAGCATCTCAAGAACAAAACTAAGTACATCTGGCTATGGGACTTTATATCATTTTCAATTTCAGATATTAGTAAGTTGTGTTTCAATATTTCTTTATCTAAACAAAGTGAAAAAACAAAAAGTTAAATGCATTTATTAAAAAAAAAAAATATATATATATATTATATCTGTAGTCCTGTAAACTTCTCAACAAAGGCCATCAGCATGAAGAAGCATTATCACTTTACTGTTTCCATTTGTCAAATTGCCATTGCTAACAAACTTTCAAAACCTACACTTCTTGTTATTGGGTTTTATTCAGAGTGTTAACTAACACAACCCAATATCTAAAGAATTTAAAATTCCCAAAATTCACTACTCACAAGACATATAATGTGGATTCACCCACTCATAGTCTATCTATTGACATAAACTTTGATTTATGGAAGGAGGGAAGAAATATGAATAGTTTATATTGAATGCTATCTGGAAAAAAAGAGATGAGAAACTCCTAATTGAAATAAAATACTTAATAAAATGGATATTTTCAAGATTTTAAAAATATGTTGAAATGTTGTTTCACATGGAAAATAAAATAAGAATTTCCTTGAACTGAATGCATATATTTTGAAACTATGAAGTTCAGAGCCAGAATGACACGAAAATAAAAAAACTATTGACCATTTTTTTCAAGACTGAAAGTTTAAAGATAACTCACTTCGAGAGAAATTTGGCAACATATCAATATTGTGGTAGGTCTAAATAATTGTCAACACTTATAAAAATAAACCATACATGGCTGGAATGCAATGCTTTTAGGCGGGGCAGTTTAGAACTACAGTCGAACCTGCCAAGACGGAATCCTATTTTTTCCCCCGTGATTAATTCCTATACATTTGACCTGTATAAAACGGAAACGGAAAGCAAAATGCTCTCCCACCTGAGCAAGACGGAATTTACTAGCCCCAGGCTCCTTTAAAACACATGCCGAATGATGAAAAGTCTTTCATTTTACCGACCGCGGAAGAAAATCGTGAGAGAAAGACTGCAGTCCCTTTGTGCCCCTCGATGCTAGACCGCCAGAGGCATAAAATTATGCAGTTGCCTTTGGCTGCAGGTGGTTTGGTGTCAAAGCACGAGACTTAAGATTGACTAGGCTCATCATGAGTGTCGAGACTGTGTGATGTAAAACCACAGCATCGTGGCCAGAGAAAATGAGCCTTTGATTTTTTCCGACAGTAAAACAGGTCCATGGTCCTGTCGCCACTCGGTTGGTTTGCGTCCGAAGAACCAATCACTGACCTCTTGGGGTTATTTAATGTCAGTTTTCCAGTACCGATTGCTTGCAGATCTGATATCGCCGTCGGAGAACCAATCAGCATTTAGTCCAAGCAATTTAAGACTATGGCAGCCCCCGCCCATCCTCTCCCGTATGCAAAAGGCTCCCTGCAATGGCCCTACCTAATTCATCAGCCATATCTGACCTAGAAAACTAGGCCTAACTTTGAACAAAGAAACCGACGGAACCTGCGCAAGACAGCAACTTTTTTCCCTTCCCTTCCGTTTCCATCTTGGGCAGGTTGGACTGTATACCTAACCCCTTTTGATAAACTCTGTCCATGAAAGTAAACACCAGGAACTTTCAAAATTACAATAGAATAGAAATATTTCACTTACTGCTGTAATCAAAGTTCTATAGTTCTTTGAACTGCGGCAGAAGAAAACTTACTGATTTTTCTTACTGAAACCGAGCTATCAAAATGACACCAGAAAAAAACTGCGAACAAACAAAAAACTTGGTAACATAATTCAACTTGTCAACTGTCTCAAACCTGAAATAAAATATTCACCTTGGTGGTTCATTCCCCTCCTGTTGAGTAAGAAAAAAACCTTATGAGTTCAGAACTACGATGTCGCCCATGGAAGGGATAATCTTGGTCTACAGGAACGCATCCGATGGTAAGCAAGAATCAAACAAACAAGAAAATGTGTTTTGTAAACATGATGTCAAATCTAACAAAATCAACTATGGTTGCTTATAAGGCCAGGGACTACATAAACATTTTTTAGAAAAGATTTCAGATTTTATCAATCTGATTAAAAGGGGAAAATCACCATTTGAATTAAATTTACTTAAAGCAGAAACAAAAGATTCCAGGATAAAGATAAACAAGATATTACAATGATGCTTTCAGCAGAGCAGAATTTCTTCCTGCAAGACTTCAAAATGTACACAGTAACAGAGTGCTTTCCCAGCCCTTGCCCTTCTTCAGGTCGGCACTAGCACTCTCAAGCCTCTTATAAATACATAGCAACAAGTGGACCAGTTTGCAACTTAATGCTATCTTATAAATAATTAGGTAAATTACAAGCACATCTTATGTCTATAATTCTGCGATGACATAAATATGGAAATAACGGAAACTTCAACGAGCGCTATGCTACGCTATGTTTACTTTGTCTGTGGAGAATTTTACAATAATTTTTTTCTTTTATATTACATTTACATATGGTGATATGAGAAATGTATGTGTATACATATTTGTTTTATTTCTTTAAATTTGGGTGTCATTTATATTCCCTTCATTCTAGCATTCAAGATTTACATTCAAAATCCTTTCATCACAACAAAGGCAAAAGTAGTAGTCAGTGCAAATTTGGCCCTAATTCCCAATTTGTGTGTGATTGTTTATGTTTATCACTACTGATACTAATCAAATATTTCACCAAAAAATGAGCTAGTAGCGTAAAAATGCTGGAAATGACATTGAGTATTTCATAATCACAAAAGAAAAATAAGAAAATCATATACACACATTCAAATAATGTCAATAAATATATATATAAATACATGTAGCATACTCATACAGGGGTCCTGAAACACACAAAATACATTTGTTTCATATCAGTTCTCAGAATATATTTATGATTTTTTTTATAACATTTTATCCAACAAAGATTTAAACAAAAGAGTAATAATGTACAACTTTTCTTCCCTTTTTTAAACTAAAATGACAAGAAATGAGAGACCCAAAATAACCAACAAAAAATTGAATAACTGCCTGTTTCAAAACCATGCATATATTTATAATCATACATAACACATGCTAAGAAGACATTGTTTGAAACAAAACTGATTTCATTATGGCAGACTCTGCCCTATTACTATTTTCTACAGATTAGAAACTAAAGAACACACGTTATGATTTAACCCTTGACCACAAATACCACTGCTCCATGTAATGTAGTTTTGCAGCATATAAACAACATCAAGTGCTGTTCAGCACAGAAAGAAAATCCATCACGGATCTCTCTCTCTCTCTCTCTTTGTCTCTCTCACACAAACACACACACATTATATATATACACAAACACGGTATTATGTTTATTTTAAAACAAGCATAAGTTGGATCAGTTGTGGCAAAAAACAAACCCGAAAAAAACCCAAACAAAATAAAATTAAAAAAACTAGCAACCAAAATGAAGGAAAGAAAGAAAATTAACTACATCAAATTCAACAACAGTTTGGGTGCAGCCTAACCTGCATTCTTTCGGCAATTCTTTCCATGATATTGCAATCACAGAGAGAAAACATCTTAATGACATATTTGGCTCTAAAATACATGGGAATACAAGCCTCTCTTTGTGATTCCTGGAGTTCTGCAAGTTTTCTTCATTACTCTAGTCAAAAATACTCACATCTTTATTTTAGACAAGACAAGACCCGTACACATATTGGGATAAAAAAACAAAAACAATGAAACAAATCTGCTAATTGTGAGGGAAAAACCAAAAGTGCTATACCAAATGTTCAGGGTAAAAACGACTTTCACGGACAAAAAGTTCACGTTGTTCACGACGTCGAAGGAAGAATTTCCTGAATTCGGAGAAGAAAAACACACTGGAGGTCAACGCGATGAGAAGAGCAAAGTCTGTGGACAGATGAGACAGTAAAGCATGTTTTATTAATGCAAGTCATGATTTAAAGGATTATTTAAATAGTTCACATATGAGGGGGGGAAAAGGGGAGGGGTGGAAACTCTCCATGAATTGTTCACATAACATAGAAATCTCAAATTCTCATCAGGAAAAAAAAAAGAATTTTATTGAAAACAAAAACAAGTTCTAAAAACATTACCACTTTGCAGAGGTTAGAGTTGTGAGGAAAACAGAAAATGAACTAGTTTCATACAATGATCTCCCTAAAAAATGCAAGTGAACTATCTGAAAATTTAAGCTGAAGTCTTTAAACAACGATTTGTAATGAATAACCTCACTGCGCAGTGACAAAAAAGAATTCCTTCGATCCCCATAAGACATTAGTTTCTATAGCATCAAGTGGATGCACTGATACTAAATCATCTTCTAGACAGGACGTCATTATGTCATAGATTAACTTCTTCAGCAGAATGCAGATACCAAAATCACATCCGTGGAGAGAAAAAGAATTGTGTAGCAAGGTGCACACCACCGGTGATTCGGCCTGGATTCAAACCCATGACCATAACTTTACCATCCAGCCATGATACTATGACACATTGGCAAAAACTTGTGATTAAATATACATTTACACACATAGAATTTATTTCTTATTCTTATTTTATGCTCCTTACACGCCCGAACTGCTATGAAAATGAAAAAACTGTGGATACTATCTGCACCAATTTGTAACTGAAAGTCTTAAGACTTAACAATGGCAGGACTTACCTTCCAGGAAAAGTGCTTCTGTCTGGAATATTTTCTGTAGAGGAGGGAAGTAAACCACTAACAGTTGTCCCAGTATGGATCCTCCCACAGCATACAAGAACATTCGATTTGTAAAGAAACCTATTGTAAAGACGGACTTGACCTGTGCAGGAGGAAAAAGAGGAGAGAGATTACTTTTATGTTAACACATCATGTACATGGGTCTTATTGAGTTTTCTTTACAGTAATAGAATGAGGAGACACGGCATCTGATTAAACATTGTTGTGAAAACGACCCCAAAACAGAATGAAAATAGAGAATTATCAAAGAACTTTCAAAATTCATGAATCTGTGGAAAAGCAAGAACCCTGATAACAAATATGCTCATATTTCTGCTATATTAATCTATGACCTATGACTGTGTACACAAGCAGGCAAGGAGACTCAAGTCTGAAATGTACTTCTCTTCACAAGGAATACGACACACAAAGATGATAAAACCAGTTCTCATATTTTATAAATATGAAATAAAGTAAACACATATACTTCATTAATGCTTATAAAATTTAGGACAAATAGTGCATTAACAATTCTTTTTAATCTTGATTCCTCCTTATTTTTCTCAGTCTTTCGAAAAACATGAAAGTATTTTGATATTCTTTGTCAAATGTACATCTGGAATAACAATTATAATACATGATTAGAAATGTGCTCTTTGTTCCTTTCCCATTTCACTCCTAGTCCATTTCCATTTTCTCTCTAAAATTTGCTCCTTCTCCATTTTTCCCCATTCTGCTCCACTTCTTTCTTGTTTGTATAAACCGTAACATTAATATCATTTGTCTTTGCCTTATGTATTTCTCCCTGTAATGAGAGTCTTCACTAAATAGACTGCACCACTTTACTTGTTGTTTTATTCATACTCTCTGTCTAAATCTTTTCAGAATCATTTCCCTCTAAGGCAAACATTTAGCATAGTTAGTTAATACTCACACTAGAACGACAGCCCAGAGCATTAAACATATCAAAAAAAACAAAACAAGTGAATGTCATGGTTGTATCACGCGGAGTAATTTTTCCATCCAGCATCTGTTCAGGAGAGGAAAATAAAATAATTAATTCTGTCACGCTCAGTGTGGAAACAGAAGCATAGATAGAACCACTTTGCTGATGCTTACCAAATTTGTTAAAAAAATAAATTTTACTCATAAAACATGTTAAAATTCCTATAAGAGAATATGAAAAAGACACCAATACATAAAAAAAAAATTGTGCATGTTTTTTCCCCCAGCAGAAAACACTGTACATGTATTCCATTAACAAGTATTAAACAAGTATTGGCAAATCAATTAAATGTTCATGTAGGCTTTCACGAAACAGTACGATTGTCATTTATCAATACTCACTTCTCTGTAAAACACCCAGAGGGTGCCAGATATAATGATGATCGCAGATGAGAGAACATTGAGTACTAGAGTCCGCGTAATGATGTTCTCGCTGATTTTACGAGGGGGTTGTCGTAAAACATCATGATCAACAGGCTCCACCCCAAGACTTCAGGAAGCAAGGAACAAAAAATAAAAAAGGAAGAAAATAAGACTCTTTGTCTTGTTAAAATTTGTAAAGGTGTATGTATGATAATGTACTTCACATTTCTATTGACATTCATACAAATGCACCACACAACAAAATGAAGACAGATGCACAAATGCACAACATTTGTACCATGGTAATTATACTGTATCATATGAAAATGATAACTGCCTAATTAAAATCTTATGCTGACGTAGTTACATGAAGATTTTTGCACACAACGGACAACCTTACATTGATTAAGAAAATCTATGATAATAAGAATCATGTTTTGCTAACATCAGACAATAACTACTAAATCATAATAGTGAGTCCATATTTTGTTCACATCTGACAATCACTACTAAATCCCTGTCAAGGTCAGGCCTTTATCAACAAATGCCTGCATTATATTCTTAAGATCTGCTGGCCGAACAACATTTCAAATGAGATACTGTTAGAAACAACTAATAAAATGCCCATCAATCATGAGATAGGAAAGAGGAAGTGGGGATGAATCGGCCACACATTGAGATATCCTGAAAATTATATTACAAGACAGTCACTGTACAAGGGAAAAGTAAAGTTGGAAAACTAAAGAAAACATGGACGAGACATACAGAGGACGAGACAAAAGTGACTGGATTTTCATGACGGCAGATGAGGAAAAGTGCTCAGTAACCGTTGGTGTGCAGTGGTTGCAGCTTTATTGGAATCAAGAGGATTAAGTCAAGTCCTTGCCAAATTGTTACCTCAGTTTACAAGTGTCGTATGTCCATGGATCATTTTTTAGAGAAAGGCTTTAAAAATTTGAATGCTTCAAATCATGGTGGTGGTTGAGTAAACCCAGTTTTTCAGCTCCCACTGCATCATGTACCGGTACCGGACAGGTCTCGACTTTTGTGGAGGTACAACAAATGGAAATGAAGGCTATTGGAGGCCTAAACTTGGACTTCATTAAAAGTGGACATACGACACTTGTAAACTGAGGCGATGAAGTGTCATGTTTTATCTGAGTCACCTTTGAGCTGGAGGCCCATCCATTATGATATTAATCCATAAGATCTGCATAGCATTCAAAGGGTTGGGAAGGCGTGCAATCATTGAGATGGTTACAAGTGAAAGAGCAGCTATACTCCTGAAAAAGAGAGCAAATATAAGTAAAGCCTAATCTATATTTATTGTGATTTGCAAACACAAGCAATGACTTGATCAAAGTTATGATTTGTACATGTTAGCTGAACCATTGCAAAGCACATTTAACGACTGTCATCAAGAAGGTTCCTTACTAGTGAAATGAATCAATTTCTACCTGACACCAGGAATGCACTATACGGCTCTCCACAACAACTGATCAACACCTGCAGATACCACAACATGGCATTGGGCAGAAGGGCAACCGCCCTACAGCTGCTGGATCAATAACAACAACAACAACAACAACCTGAGCAATATTTTTTCTATGTCGTACATTTATTTTTCTTGCTCCTTTCCCCACTTTGAGGTCAGATATATTTAATTTGTATTATTTCAACAGATCTAGTTTTAAAATGGAGACAAAACTATGAAAACAAAATGGTCAAACTGTGATGCAGTGTCATTATGAGATCAGTACAATGTGAAAAGCTCCAGTTCATTGAGTAACTATGTCATTATGTAGTAGCATCCAACTTACGTGCTGAGTTGAAATCTGACAAAATTTTTGATGTTGTAAAAGATTCCTTTCCCCTCCTCAATTGCGGCTCTGATAAGAAAAAAAAAAAAAAAAAACTCAAACAATAGAAACATTATGAAGCTGGGAAGATAGCAGCGACACTGTCCTATTTTCTTTGCATTCACACCATTCAATAATATACATAAATCATTACACTCGTTCATCAAAACTGCCTAACAAACTGATAGAAACTGTAAGCAATGACTGCAAACTTTTAATACTCACAATACTGTGCTGAGATCATCATCCACTAGGATCATGTCAGCTGCCTCCTTAGACACATCTGTGCCTGTTCTCCCCATGGAGATGCCAATCTCTGCTGTCTTGAGGGCCACGGCATCATTCACTCCATCTCCAGTCATTCCTACAACATGTTTAGCCAACTGCAAGGCCTAGAGACCAAAACAAAATGTTAATAATACCTTAAACACAAAGAAATTTCTAAGTCATCCCTCGGAGGAAAATAAAAAATCAGCACATTATCTGAATTGAGCAAGATGTGAAGAATGGGAGAAAATCATGAGAAACAGCAGGCAGATCAGATTTGTTTATGATATTCCCACTTTTGAAATAAATCTTTAGGAAAGAAATAAAAACAAAAAACAACAACTAATGATATTCCAGGAAAACCCTGAAAAATTATACCCACTAATCTCTCATGATAAATAGCTGTCTGATACAACAAATGCAAAAAACAAGTACTGCATGAAGTACTGATTTGACAGAGCACTGACGCAGAGGGAAGAAAAGAGCAAAGGGGGAAAATAATTATTTCATTGATGTCCTGAGTACCTTCACTTTTATCAAATGGATATATAGATTAAGAAGAGGAGTCAGTGCTGAAACTGACAAAACCTAGACATCAAAGGGTTTTTAACAAAGACTCATGACAACATATTGCATAAAATGGTCAACAATTATAACTAGCAATGGAGACAACAGAATGGGGAGGAATTTTTTTCCAAGACTTAACTTCTAAAAATTCTGTACATTTTCTATATTATATAACAAGAGCAAACATATTAGAAAGCAACTGAAACCAGCACAACTTACTTTGACAATTTTAAGCTTGTGTCTTGGGGTGACTCGGAAGAAGATGCCAATCTGATTAATTACTTTGGCCAGCTCAGCAATATCCATGTCTTCAAGAACATCCCCAGACAACGACATTGCCCCATGGGCATACAGTCCTAGCCTGGCTCCTGAGGTAAAAAGAAGGAAAACAAATGATTTTTCTTTCAGTGAAGAGAATTAGTGACCACATGGGAAATAAACAGAAAGAACTGAATAAGCTCTGGAGTTGTGTTGGAACAATCATAGTGAACTAAGCATTTGCAGAGTTCCATCTTATAATGGGAAATGACAACTAATTTTCCATCTTCAATGTGATGCCCATTGTTCTTCACTTTTCTTAAACACATTCATGTCAACATATTTCCCCAGCACAGCTCAGTTTCCTACACCAAGCACAGAATAATCATAAACAAAAGATCTTCCGGCTTCACTTTGATATTCTTTAATGTTTCAGAGATTGGGATTTTTGTTTGTTTGATTCTTTCACAACATTTTGCATATGCAGTTCATGCACAAAGGTATGTTTTATAGTGATATAAAATAAATGGATTTTCAAGGTGCAGAGGAAAAAACCAACACAAAAAAACACATACATACACACACATATATGCATTACAATCAATATGGGAAAAGTGACAAAGTAAACGCACATCTTCTGGACCTGTTATCCAAAGAAATGTGTATAAATGTAATAACCACTGACCGACAGACTTAGCCGTTTCTTCTCCATCTCCTGTGAGCATCTTCACTCCAACGTCCATCCCTAGCAGTGTCGACACAGCCTCCCTTACACCATCACGAGGGGGATCAATGATGCCAACCATTCCCATGTACACCAGTGAGGTCAGATCTTTACCATGAGCCATGCCCAAAACTGAACCAAAGCAGAAATCATGTTTAGACATAACAGCATCTAAAAATCATTCTTTCATCATTTCATTTCACTTCTGTTGGGGCATCCCTCCCCTTAACTGTTTTCAAAACATACTTTTTCCATGGCCGCTTAACTCTGGGAAATTGCGCCCCTCCCCTCTTTTAGATACCTTGAAAAGCTTACATCAAAGACAAATTCGTTTCATACTTACCCAATAAAGTATTATAAAAGTATCTAGCAGTCGGCTGAACACGGCTGTTCAAACCGTCCAGAAACCCGTACTTTAGTTGCTGGCCAAGCCTTCCCGTGACTTCACACGTCGAGCAATAAAACACCGGTCAGCCGTGTTCAGTTAGCGTGACGCGAACGACGCCGACCGCCGCACGGGGGAAACAT